>JANTPZ010006128.1:0-13908 GCA_025593235.1 Vachellia pachyceras
ACGTGCATGAGGATTAGAGAGGACGAAGGCCATGGTAGTGGCTAAAGAAGTCACAGCTCCGCAAGGATGTCGAATATGATTGGTGGCCAAGGACTGCGACTCAGACAAACGGTGAAGATCGAGAGGGCGACGAGCAAAGGGAAGACCATTTACTTGAAGAAGAAGATCAAATTAAGGTTGAGACAACATGTTACGGTGAAGTATTGCTGCCAAACAAGTACAAACATCTCACAACTTGCAATAGACGTGCAGTTGGTGGAAACTCGCGAATGAAGGGGTTGAAGGAAGTAATGCCGTTAACCACACACGAGACAGATGTCATTTATTTATTGGTGAACTGGATGTTCAAAATATCCAGTACTGGAGGTAAGTTTTATCCTTTTTTTAAAGCTTAATCGGTAACCTATTTATATATTAAATAAATATAATTATTTTATATGATGCAAAAAACATTTTTTGTATTTTTAATCCTAATTTTTATATTAAAAATTTACATACAATAAGTATATTATGCTTAAAACATAACTGGATCCTTTTTTAAATGTGTACAAAGTAGGCTTAGCCTATTTTGAGGCCTTTTTAAATGTCTACATCATATGTATGCTTTTAAAAAGACTTCAGGCCTTACTAAGTCTTTTGAAGGCTCAGGTCTGAACCTAAAAAAAGCCTACATTCAGACTCAGGCTCAGGTTCAGGCTCATTTTCTTTATTGTAGGTTTAGGCCTATTTAATTAAAGCCTAACATGACCTAACCTGTTTCCATATCTACTTCTTAGTCACTTCCTGGATAATCATGTTCTATTTTTTTATAAATAAAAGTTTTAGATGAGTTGAATCTTAAAATTAAAGCTCACTAGGATCATACTTACATATTACCCATCAACTAGTTGTTAATATTCACAATAAGATTTGAACTTACCATATTATATGTGATGATGTAACTCATTATCAATAGTTAATTGTTATTAGCCTGATCATTCTTTGATTAGAAGATTAATTTGATGAATTCAAGTTTTTTGGAGATTTAAATATGGCAAGAACTTTTTATATATGTTATTTGACATTTTATACTGCATATATCTGTATACATGTAGCTTTAAGAAACAACAAAAGTAATAAAAAAAAGGACATGATCTAAGGTTCACACATGATTTTATTTTTTTATGTATGAGATATTACTTAAGAGTAAAGTTATCAAATAACTTTGTTTACATCAATATTTTAAATAATACTCATATTGATATACAAAAATCAAGAAAGACACTGCTCATTTCGCGTAATTGCAAAAAAGACGGGAGTCTCGATATGATGTCAATTTGTCAAAAAAAAAAATTTATGTCAATTTATGACTTCTTCAATACTATTTATATTATTTTAAAAATGCTATAATTAAAAGCAAATGAATATATTGGGGTATGATTAGATTGAGAATATTAATGAAATATTCCATCCGATACTGAATATAAGACATTATGTATACTGTGCTTGTTTGGAAAATATTATTTACTCCCCATAAGCGTGTTTAATAGTGTTTTTTCGTAAAACGAGATAATCTCCTTCAGATATTTATCTCGGCTTGCGTAAAAATACTTTTCTACTGTGTTCCCAAACGGACACGGTAGTATAGGAGGTGAGGGAATGTGTTGGGTATGTTTCAGCCATTTTAAATTTTCACCTGCTAATTAGCCACCTAAATTTTGAATTATTTTACGTAACTCGTTTTACAGTCTAAATCAAAATAAAGTTGCTGACGAATGACACAGGTATATTATTATATTCCCCTTAAATGAGAATTAGTTATTAGTTGTTGTGATTATTAACAATTAAAAAAATTGGCTATATAGATATCAGACTTTATCAAAATAAGATTGGATTATGAAAGAGTGGACATGTGGAATATTGGTCAAAGTAATGGGTGTCTGCTGGAACAATCATCCATTTTTGCTTTGTCATCAAAAGTTTGACTAGAGAGAGTGAATAAAATAAGATGAAATACACACAATCGACTCCGGATTAGTCGGCTGTCAGGATTATCTGGTTCAGTTAAGAAGGCCAACGACTTAGAAAAAGTACTCAATGCCTGGAGAATCACAGGGATCATAGATCTCGTTGCCAGTATAAAAAAATAGATAAAATAATATAAACATTAAGATAATTTTGTTTTGGTGTTTGATTTAGTTTAATGCATATTCTGTATGTACTAATACACACACACACATCTTCTTTAATAAACTAGGGTTATATATGTATACACAGATAAGCCTCGGTTGGCAGAAGAAGAAGAAGAAGAAAAAGATAAGCTTCTTCTCCAACATGTCACTGCCTACGCGATAACCTGATCCATTCTGTATAAGAAAGGAGAATATGAGTTGGTCACTAATTATTATACATATCCATATATCATATTCTACTATATATTACATCTAATCCTTTTATAATAAGGATCAATTAACTTTATTTAGAAATGTGAAAGAAACTAAATGTATTACCTAAAAATATTTATTTATGTGTATCATTATTAGATTATATATATATATATATTAATTTATAAGTCAAGTAAAATAGTTTAAAGAAACATAATAAATATAAATACTTTAAACTAATGTGTTTAACTTTTTTTTAATCTACTTAAAAAAGTTAGCAGGTTTTAATTAAGAATTGGTGGTAATATTAATTAGTTTTATGAATATCATTCACACCAAAATATGTCAATATATTTACATACGATGCTAAAGAAAGTATTTCATGTGTTTAGAAATTGCCCAATAATAATATAGATATAAATATATCCATAAAAAATTATAAATGACGTGACTTATTTTAAATTTCATAAACATACCAGGTTTATGTACGGTTAATTAATCCTCTTAACCTTGTTTATTAGACATAGAAAAACTGTGATAAAATGCACTTGTCTTTTTTTATAAAAGAACAATTATCAAATCATGTAAAATAAATTACTAATTAAAATTAGTAAAAATAAATAAATGTGGAAGATAATTAGTGAATAAAATATACGAGAAAAATGTAATTAATTGGGCTCCAAATGAAAAGGAAAGTAAATTAATTTTCTAGACAAATATTTTTTTCTTATATATAGAGTGGGAGGGACTAATAAAATCGCACATTTTTTTTTTTAAATCTTACACATTGACTTGCCCAAAATCTTACACATTTTTTATTTATCACTTGGCACATTAACCAATCAAACAACAGGCTGCTTACATGGAGTGATACTCATCTATGCACTTTTCAATTAAAATATTTTAATCATCCTTTACTGATGCCATAAATATTTATATTAATGAGTTATGAAGAGAGATGAATAATCTAGAGAAATTTATAGCACATGAAATTCACAAAAATAAATAATTAGAATATTTTTGTTAAAGAGAGAATGGATGACATGATACGTTTGAAGAATGTAATTTTTTTTTCTGAAGAATAAAATCATATCTAAAGCTATACACAAATATTTGTATTAATTATTATACTACATATAGTCCTTAATATATATATTGATTCACTTTTCTTGAAAGATAAAAAACTAAATAAATTACTTAATTATAATATTTATTATGAAATATTTATATATATCATTAAATTATATATCTGTTTATAAATAAGTTAGACAAATTAGTTTAAATATATATATAGTTAATTAAGAAAAATGTAGGTTTTTTTAACTTTTTGGTAGTTTGATTCGCAATTAAAAAGGTGACCAGTGATCGAGTAACAAATTGTCTAGTGTGTGTGATAACCAACTACACTACCCATCTTTAATATCCCAACACATAATCCAATCCATTGATTATTAAAAGAACAAAAACGGTAAAAAAAAACAAGTATTCATTTAACATGAGTATATAATATGCTACATCCAATTCTAAATTCAAGATATAATATGTAGTCAACTTGTTTAGTACTACTACAAAAGGTACTTTTTACGTCCTATTTTTAATATAATTGGCGCCCTTCCTCAAGAAGGTGTGTACGTGAGGGGAGTAGAAAATTAGGGCATATGGCGCCCTATATCAAGAAATGCGCTAACGTATCCTACGGCGCCCTATATTATAATATAGGGCGCCGTAGGTTTACATATTTAAAAAAAACGTTGCGCATATAAATGGTTTTTTAAATATATTCAGCTGATCTTGAATATAAGCTGAGAAACAAAGTCTCGATAGTAAATTCAGGTGTTCAGAATTCAAGAGTATGTTGCAGTTCTCATGACACATCTGAATCACTAGGAAATTAAGACTGCACATTATGTGAATTCGCAGATTAACATAGCCAACAAAGTTATATCCAGATTCTTCTACCACATCACAACTGTCAATGCAAAGTTAAAAAGCGTACTTGGTAAGAAGACGTCACCAATATATGAGCACTTGCCTCCAAGTATTCCAAATGAACCTAAACAAACATAGCCATTTCCAATCGAAAGTTAGGAACAAAACAGAAATTGGGGCATAAGGGGAAGAGAGAGAAAGAGGACCTTCTTGATGAGATGGGGATTTTTGATCAAACATAGAGCGCGCCAGAGAGGGTCGTTAATGGAAGCCCCATGTCGTTCGAGCTGGGTGGCGAAGCCTCCATCAGTGACCGCACAACCACCGGCCAGGTCGATGAGATCTTCAAGCAATGAGTTTTCGTTCCTGATGTTACCCATTTCCCTCGTTCTCTCTTCTCGGCTGAGATTCGAATGGTTCTTTGAAGAATACAAGAAAAATAGATGAAGAAAATAGAAAGGAAAATTGTGCACAATGTCTCTAAGGCGTGGGCAATAATTTCCTTTAGGCTTAATTCACCCCACCTATTCCTATATTATAGGGTGCAAGTTGGGTTAACCGGTGAATTTCCTGCAGGATACAATAGAGACCCTTGAGTATGGATTGCACTCCCTACACTCAAGCTAAGACAACAAAGGCTTTTACAAAGTGAGAGTTTGTCTTTTTCTAAGTGCGCACTCAAAGAGAAAGACAATGAGTTTGATATTGTTGTGAAGAAAATTGTATGTAGAATTCTATGTCCAATTGGGGGATGAGAAGGGTATTTATAGAGGATGGAGAGATGTCTTGAAGTGGTGCATTTTGGAAACAATGTCCCTTCAATTAAAAGTCACAACCATATCATTTCAAAAAGTCACAACCATAATGACTTTTCCATGAAAAGTTGCACCTTTATGGTATGTAGGGATACATGACTTTAGTATTGCAACCCTCTACACACACTTTCAAATAAACTAATTAATTTATAGTGACACAACCTTATATAAAATTACATCTCTTCCTTTAAAAAATTACATCTTTTTATTTTTGAAAAATACTCCAACAGTCTGCAAGCCTATGTGTGAACCAGAAGCCATCTGTATATGAGGGAGTACGTGGGTACTATTTATTTCTGTCCTTACCATCAAATCATTCAATATTATTCAAATCCTAGTTAGTGTGTGCGTATGTGCTTGTATGTGTGAGTTGCCTTTAGGTGTAGTTTGTGTATAAGTGGTTGTAGGTGAGTTTGTAAGTCATTTCTTTTATTTATCTTTTAAAAAAAATTTATGTAGTTATATATATATATATATCTGTGTGTGTATACGTATTACTCATTTTATTAAAAAAAATTATACATAGGTTTATGCGTTTGCGTCAGTTGGTGTGTGTGGGTGAAAGTAAGTGTCATACATAGATGAGTATGAGTGTGCTGTGGATGTGTTTAGAGCATTTTATTTAGTTATTCTATTATTTTAAATATATACGTATAAGCATGCTAGTATTAGGTAGGGATGGGTGTGTGTGTGATGTACATAGTATAGGTACAACTTTCAATAACCTTAACGTCAAAAACCTTTCCCTTGAAGCATGTCCTGTAAAAAAAAAAAAAATGGCAAGGAAGCAGGGAGTTATCTGTGTGTATATGGGATCATATAGTAATGTGTGTGTGAATGAGTGTACTTTTTGCCCTTTTCTTTTTTGCTTTCTTCTTCTTTTTATTTATTTAATCATGTGACATGCTGTGTGTGAGTTGGTAAGATTTTTTTTAAAGTAAATAAATAAATAAAAATATATTTTATTGACATTTTAAAAAAATTTGAATATCAAAATAAAATTTATAATACGGTTATTATTTCCACTATTTATTCATAATTACTATTTTCAATATTATAATTATTTTATACCTCTCAAACCATGTAAAATTAAAAAAAAGGCATTATATCATATAAAAGAATACTTCGTCTCATATGAATAAATAAAACAGTTTATAAGTTTGAATAATATGTGGATATAAAGGGTAATTTTAGGTATTTAGATTATCTTTAAAACAACTTTTAGAATAGGTTAATTAGTCTATTTATAGAAATTATTGTGAATGATTTTTATAGACTCTCATTGAGGACCTTGGGTAACTTTTGTGTGCTTGCCTATAAGCTAGGAAGTACAGGTAACTCTGAATATTTTTTCATATACTTGTGAACCACTTATGATTAAATTGTGATTGAATTATGTTTTATGCATTTTTGGACTGAATTATATATATATGCAATTATTTAAAGTTTCAATATATTTTAACATGAAAATGTTATAACTGTCATGGCAGTTGCAATGTGAATGGGTTGGAGTATGGAGGAGATTGATGGATGATAAGGTTTTTATCACGTGATAAGCCATCACTCGGTGCACAATGGATGACAATTGTTATGGCCCCTTTACCCGTGTCTTTTCTTTGGCCAGGATTGCATTGGAATTGTGGGACATGTGACACCTCCTTGGTTTTCTTTTAAGGAGGGGAGCTATGGTCCAGACTTGAACTCTATACCTTTGGCCGGATGCATCTTAAGAAACTGGTGAGCTTGAGACAATCCAGTTACATGGATGAGTTTCTGTTGGACTATGTGTTAGCCTATGGCTCCAGTCAGCGGAATAAGGATGGATAATGTTATAAGGGTGGTTGTATATTACATTATTATGAATTCTTTGTGATGATGATTGTCAGTTTCATAATTATGAAAGAAAATATGAAATTGTTTATATTATGTTTACTGTACATATATACAAAGGTATTTCGTAAATCAGTTTTTCCTTTTTAATTGTATGTCGTTTGCTTGTGTGTGGTAGAAACTTTCAGAGTTATTGGGGGGTGAAATCTTACCCCGTTATATTAACATTTTCAGGTGATTGTTCTAGTAGGCAGCAAGGGAAGGCACCTATGGAATGAGCCTTATTGGCCCTCTTGTGCCCTTAGGCACATGCTATCATTTTGAATTAACATAACTCTAAGACTTCCGCATTTTATTTTCTATTTACTATGATATTTTGGGAGGATTTGGATTTCTATTAATGATATGTATTTTGGATGGATTGAGGATTTTTTTTTAATGAATTGATATTTGAAATCCTCTTTATTTACTCATGGCAAAAACTTTGTTAAGTACTTTTGTTTAAATTTGGGGTGTTACACTTTAGGCGCCCGATCTGTAACATAGGGGTCTAAAGTGGGACTTTAGGCGCCCTATCTCTAAGATAGGGCACATAAACATTCCCCCTCTCTAGTATAATTTCAAAAATGCCACCGTCTTTATTTTTTACTCCACTTTTTGAAAAAAGGACGCGAATTTCAGTAGTTAAAACTATTTTATGTAGTAGTGAGAGTTAACAGTGTTTTTCTGCAAAACGAGATAATCTCCTTCACATATATACTTCAGCTTGCATAAAAGTACTTCTCTACCGCATTTTCAAACGGACCCAATGTAATTTGTATTGCAAACTTGATTTTATATGATCCATTGGCAAGGCATTGTTCTAGTTTAATTAGCCGGTAATCTCATGTTTATTCATAAATGTGCGGTCGCAATAACTAGTTTGAAGTAGTGATGTGCCACTCATTGTGGATCAACGAATATTCATGCAAATCGAATTAATCAATTGCTTGAATACCGGATAATATAATTCAAAAAATTGTGTCAAATACCGGCTGATTTATAAAAAGGAATAGGCATTGGACTTGATATTGAAGGTAGTATTACATTATACATGTTCATAATAATTATAACTTGTCACAACTTACACAAACACCGGTTTATGAGATTTTCAGGCAATATTCTAGTTCTCGGAGGGTTTGGCATCTTGCCTTCATAAATATTAATTTCCATCCATGCCTTTTTTTTTCTTACCAGATTTTTTTTGGGGTTGATTTGTGTGACATTTATGAATATTATTTTTACACGCCTGCACATTTATCTGTAGATGGAGAGGGGGAGGAGGAGAGAGGAGATATGGCTATCCACGTGTGCATGATGTGTAATTAGGTTTGACACGTGTTATGCACATGTTTGATACGTGTCATGCATTCTCACATTTGTCTGTGCATCTCCCCAATCATATACTCGTCTGTGCATTCTCACATTATTATACTCATAATAATTATCAGTTTTTCCTTCTCTTCAATTATACGTCCTACATATAAAATACAAATAATTAAATTATATAGATTAAAAAGTTGATTAACATTGGTTGAAGTCAATAAATGAGTAAAACAAATATTTCATTTTTTTCAATACTCTTATTTATAGAGAGCAGTTGAACGAGGGAGAAAATGAGTAAAAAAAAGGATGTGTGTGAAAAATAATTAATACAATCATATAACATGCTATTGATGAGGACGAAAATGAAAAATCTTTTAAATGTATCCTATTACCAGGACCATACCATCAAAAAAATTGCATCTTATATAAAGAACATAAGAGAGTATTTTCCAAAAATAAAAAAAATAAATCCCCAAAGGTTTTTCTTTGTACCCGTTTCTGCACCCATTATTTATTATGCCTCTAGCTTTTGTTAGTTGAAGAGTGAATGCCATTAATTTCAGTAAGCATTTGTAATTTACTCCTCTGCCTTTTTTCACATGCAAGTCACAATGACAACCATTTATTTGTTTTACTTTATAAAGTCAAAAGCAGTAATGAATAATGGAGGTTTTAATATATTAATGCACGTGGCAAACTAACCAACCAAAAACAAAACTTGCAAGTAATTTCATTTAAAAAGAAAATACCTTTTTAACTTAATTTATGATTAGGTAAACTCTTGACTTGGTGATACAAACATGCCTCCATGTCCACCACACATCTGTATTTCACTTGAACAGCATTAATACACTAACATACCACATCTAACTCTAATACACTGATGATAAGTTGCAGTGCATATATATATATATATATGCAAGTATAACAGTAGTAGTACCTGTATATACTTGCATTATTGATAATACACATAATAATAGTAAAATTATTTAACAAGTTGGATAGGGGACTCCGCAAGAAGTAGCAACCCTTCTGGCACCAGGACTGTTCACATATTGCCTCAGATTTGGGTTTTGCAGGTATTGACACAGACAAGGCCTTTGCTCCCTCACCTGAATGAATCAGCCAAAATTAATGATCAACACATAAACACACTTACTTTTGCATATTATTATTCATTAAACACACATGCATGCAGCAAAGAGATGAAATGGTTATAAAGTTGTAATTTCATTAAGACATTAACATGGATATCTGTTTTGTAACCAACACAAGTCCTTAGGATATGACTGCACTTTGTTAGAGTTGAGCAACTCTTTCGATGTGGTACTCGTGACATGTTGGCATGTTTACTGTAAACTTAGTTACCTTCTGGCAACAAGTGGTTGAAGGTGCAGAAGACGAAGTGATGGAGCCAAGGCAAGAGCTCAACTCAAAGGGACTGCAAGTCACGCCTTGACCCATGAGTGGCTGAGGAGACTCAACCAGAAGAAGCATCACAATGGCTAACGCAGCCACAGTTGCAGAAACCTTCTTCTTCATCATTGACTGATTTTTGATGGTCTAATTATTGTGCTAGAGAGAGACTGATTAGTGTGTAGCGTGTGATCTGAGGAGAGGGAAGTGAGAAGCAATTTATAGAAGAAGATGGGTTTGGTTTGGTTGAGTTGGGTGTTGATGCCTTGATGGAGGTAAGTAGAAGTAATGGAGGGAGTAAGGTACTTCACATGGAGATGCAGAGATAGGTTTGAGTGCCCTAATTACTTAACACTGACATCTGTGTTACCTTCAGTATTGTGGCAGCTATGCCATAAATGGCATCCACCCCAAAACTAAACATAAAGAAAATATGCCAATGACTTGGATTTACCCCTTTGAATCAAAAATGAAAAGAACCAAAACATACTCCAGTAATCTAAGGCCTTGTTAGATCCCTTTAGATCTTCAGTTCGAGTTTCAGAGGATATATTTGTGCTGAAACAAATAACTATAAACGTTAAATTTGATTAGTCAGTTGTTTAAATATCTGATAATATGATCTAGAAAAAATGTTTGTATACCAAATAATAGTATAAAAATAAGGAAATGAAAAATTAATCCATCAATCCTTATAGTTTTACCAAATTTTGAACGAGATTACTATAATTTTTCCCTTTTTTATCAAGTTTTTATTGTTTGCTTAGTTTTAGTGGGAATCCCTTTATTACTTCCTCAGCTTCTTTCCCTCACTGCTCCAATCAGTCTCCTCGAAGCAAAACTATTATCTCTCTCCCTCCCTCCCCCCAACTCCATTTTCTCTATCTCCCCTTGCACAAGCTTCACTGTTTCAATTTTTAAGCATAAGGAAATATATTTTTGGAGGATGGTTTGTATCAATTTATATATATATATATAGGACAAATTACAACATTTGAAGAGTATTTAATTAATATTTTTTTCTAATGCGTCAATGTATAAATGAGTAGCCATAAATGTTGTCTCCACAATTACATAAAAAAGTGAGGGTTAAAATAAGTGAACAAATAAAAAAATAGAAGTAGGTTTATTAAGACATGAATTAGTTAATTTAATTGATATCTGACAATTAAGTAATTTTGTCCTATAATTCGAAAAATTTCCTTTTTTTAATATATTTTTTCATTAACTTTTCATCCTTTATAATAAGAAAATATAAAATAAGAGTTTTGGATTCCACTCTATGCTATAAATGTAATTCCAAGAAAGAATAATTGTGTACCAAACACGAGAAAAATTGCTTCCCCTTGCTCATTATCTTCTCCAAGGTTAGTTCTTGTACCTAACTTGGTTTAACTGCTTATCAAGCATATTAGTTTCCTAAATTTTACTCCAATTTTTTTTCTGAAATGATTCTTTTACTTCATTTTGGTGTTATTTTGTCAAACACAAATATCTTTTTATTGAAAACAATCATATTCTATATATTATTGAGTATTAAATTCGTTTTACTATGGATTCAACTTTTCATTTATCACGTTGCAAGAGACTAGCCCCTTTTGTTAGAATTAATCTCATTAACCTATCTTGGTGTTATATACTCAAAAATAACCCATAATCATGAGGCACATCCCCAATCCAAATAATCTCATTCTCATCTGTAACCGTCTTATTATCACATGAGAATACACTCGATCAAAAAGCTTGCAGAAGCCAGAGATTTAACAACCCCCTACCACAAATTTTATTTATGAATATATTTATTAATAATTTTTTTTTTAAAAAAAAGAACTGAAAGTTAAGCTATGAGTAGTTGGAAGCCCAATTTTTTTAAAAAAATTACACAATTTAATCAATATGCCCAAGGTATTGGCTCTCACAGCATATATGCATGCAAAAACTTGACATTCCCACACGGTTAACACAAAAAATTATGTATAACAACAATGTGAAGTAAAAAAACTACAATTGTGCACAAATTGTACTACAAGTTCCTTTACGTCCATATAACATATTCTGTACTTTTATTTTATGGATAAAATGATACCCAAGTCCAGTATACCCAAGTCCATTTGCATCACCATATGGTCGCGTTAATGCTGTACCAAACCATCTGTATTGTTGTCATTTGATTTATTGTTTCAAGATTTAGCTACAGAAAATTTAAGTCATGAACAAACAGTTCATAAATTTTAAGTTATGACCGAATAATGCTCTATGTATAAAAATGTGTGTGTGTAGAGATAGAGATAGAGAGAGAAACAGAGAGAGAGACAGAGAGATCGATCATGGAGTTACACATTGCATTAAAAATCAGGAAAAATAACATCTACAACGCAATAAATTTATAAGACATGAAGCGCTATAACAAATAAAACAAAAATCATGCGCATTCATGTACCTCTCCATGTACAGATTTCACCTTCCATGGCAAAAACAAAATTTGAATACTTTTTCTTTCTTTCTTTCTTTCTTTCTTTCTTTCTTTCTTTCTTTCTTTCAATGTCTTTCTATTTTATCTACCCTATAAGAATAATAATTATATAAAGGAATTACGAATTAATAAAAAAATGTTTCACAGGTTTCCAGAGAAGTTTTCGTCCCCGGGGGGGGGGAATATCGTGAGCAAAAAGAATGGGTAGAAATGGATCTATTGGGTCTGAGAGTCTTCCTGGTTTTTGGCCTTGCCACGAAGCATATCGCCAAAGTTTCCGAGCATGATGCGCCTTAATCTAGTGTCCTCTGCTGCCGCCACCGCCATTGCTGTGGACGGGACCGCCCTAGGAGACGCGGGGGCTTCAGCAGCTGTTTCTGTGGTTTCTTTCTTTCCAAGTAATCCACCCTCACCAAATAAGCTGCTCACTGATGAAAGTCCTGATGAAAGACCAATATGAGCACCCATCACCTTACTTATAGTATCAAAAGCTCCCCCTGATCTTTCCTTCAAAATAATTTCAAGGGCTTCTTTATGTGCTGGATCCAATGCATCCAAGTCCTTTAACAGGTTCTGTATGGCAGGGAGGAGGAAGTTCTGCACGCTAGCCGCTGGAATATCTGTAGGTGATAGCGAGCGATTAGAAATATGTTGTGGAAGAAAGATATCCCATTCAACAAGGACTGCATGAGAATAATATTCATTGCACAACGAAGCATCCTTATAACTTGAAGAGGCTTTCTTCTTGAGCTGCTCAATAGTGCATAAAATTGGAATTTACAAGGGATTTGGCATTATTTAGGGAATGGCTGTATTTTGAAGGGTCAACAACAAATTCGATGAACAAGAAATAAAGTAAAATGGAAACATGTTATATTACATAGCCACTTATACTAAGGGACTCAGGATTGTAAATTTCAAAAATTGTTACTAAATAGAATAAATTGAACTAAAGGAAGCTGAGTCAATATTTCCTTCCTTGAGGGTGAGCGACAGGAGTATAGGCAGTAGATTTGCCCGCCAAAAGCATGAAAACAGAGCATGCGCGGTAGATTACTAGATTTGCCCACCATATTGAAAAGATTAGATGATACGGGAGGAACCATACAGTCAACTAAATGACTGATGAAAAGCCATTTTTTCAGCTTTCTTTGTGGTTTTTTTGCTCATGAATTTTCTCGGGATATGAAGAGGATCTGAACAGTACTGTTGCACTAGAGAAGTTTGACTTGAACACTAGGAAAAAAAATCACCTACAGAAGAGAGATGGATGTACAAGTGACAACTTTTTAAAGAATGAACCTGCAGCATCCAGAGCACGGATAGCCTCACAGAAAGCATTGGCTTTCTCCCGTTGACGCATCAAATCAGTTGTAGAAGTTGGCATGGATGTCAGCTGGAAAATCTTGGACAAAAGATGTAGATGATGTTAAAGAAACAAATGCATATAGCCTGCTGAAAATGTAACTGCTATAGGAGAATGGGACATCAACTTCAGGAAATTTAAAACTGTTCTGAAATAATCTTTCTCCTAAAATTAAGTTTAAGGATATAATCTCTTAGTTTTTCTGTTGTATGGGGTACTGCAACCACCAAGGAACGGATAACAGCAATGGTAACTTCATGGGATCCATCTTCAAGAAAAGCATCCATTTGAATGCGAATCTTATCAACAATCTAAAACATGCCAAATATGTTAGGAAGTTTGTAGCTAATG
>JANTPZ010006132.1:0-14528 GCA_025593235.1 Vachellia pachyceras
AGATACGAGACCGGTGCTATAGAAAATAGAAGTAAATATGATAGTGAACATTGGCTAAGATTGAGGAAAGGTGTCCGCAAGCTATGCAGGCACCCAGTGTTTCAACTGACCAAGTTCAAGAAGTCTGCAAGTACTGTTGGCATTGTAAATACTAGGGCAAGAGGTGGAGAGGCTTGGGCTTAGATCTATTGTCAAATGCCTTGTTCTCTCCTTCTTCTTCTTCTTCTTCTTCCATTTGTGTGATTTGATCATATACAGATGATTGTGTGAGATTGCGTTCTATAGTTTAACATAGCTTCAGTTGTAACTTGTGCTGTGGTTTTTCTAGTAGATATATAATTTGCTGGAGATGTTGAGGTGGTACTCATGAAAGCTGTGTATGAAATGATTAGCCTAGGAAATGTTTCAGGTTCTCTGACACAATAAAGTTTGAGCTTTACTTTAAGATTATGGAAGTGAAGACTGATGATAGTTAACTTCTGGAATACCCATTGAATTGCCAAAGTCCTCCAACATCACATCTTTAAGGTTTTACAATGTTATAAAATGCCAACTTATGTGGAAGGATGCTGATTGTGAATGGAGCAGAGGAATCTTTGAATCATCCCCTTTCCAACTTAAATACTATTCCTGAATCCTGATATCCTTTTTGCACTGTACTAAATGATTCATGTAACTTCTTTACAGCTCATGCATTTTTTTTTTTACTTTTAACTCCGTTTAGTTGCGATAAACCTAAAAGCTGAAGCAGGAGTTAGCTTTGAAGATCGGACAATTGACATGGCAAGACTCATTGAAAGGTCTTTGGCAAAGAAGAATTTGGAGCCTAAACTCTAAACGGTGGCCATCAAAGTTTGTGTCTTTTGATCATCCTTCATGGCACCGTGGAAACAGACACACTTGTGGACCAACAGTTACAACAAACTTGATCATAACCAGCCAAGACCTGAACTGGCTGCATTTGTCGTGTGGTGCAACCAGTTCTATCATATTATGATCGCTATGCTTGTGTGGTTTGTTCAACATGCTTTAGATAGCTACCACTACTTTTCATTGACGTGATAACATCATTTCAGAATTCAGATCTGGCAGACTTGATCATTGTCTATCTGTGGACCATCTTAATTGTTATCTGTAGTGATGGCAGTTATGAAGCTTCAGATTTATAGAATCTTAGCAGCACATTCATATATTTTACCTACTAATGAGGTCACATCATGTAAACCCACTCTCAAGCCATCCAACCTTCATTAGCACATGACTGATTTTTTTGTTACGTAAATATATATATATATATATATATGTTTTACTAGAAGCAATTATGTTTGATACACTTCAGGCACTAAATATCAGCATCTGACCCATGTGGAATTTAAAAATTGGTTTGTTACATGATAAGCGGCTAATACTTTATGATAGACCTTATGTTAGCACATGACTGAATTAATTTCAGCATCATATGTTTACCCAAAAAAAATTTCATCATCATACATGTAAGATTTAACTTGTATAGTTTCTCACAAATTGGGCTCCAAATGTATGAAACAGACCGTAAGATGATGGCCCAATATCTGTTTAAGGGAAGCCCATGAACAACATTGTGCCTTTCAATACCATATCTTGGCCCATTTTATAAATCACTCACAACTGGAAGATTCGGCCCAAAAAATTGGCTCAATGCTTCAAAAAAAAACACAAACAAACCCCTAAATCTCCTGCAGTAATAATTCGGCCCAAAAAAATCTTCTGTAGTAAGACAATACATTGTACTGTATGTATTAGAAGAGAGGAAAATATTACAAACAGTAAACACACATGCACATAATTTTTTCCTCTTTCGTTTCACTCTAATTTCTTTATCCTTTTGGTAAGAAAATTATTTATCAATGTTTTAGGCAGTGTAGAACTTCTACTTGAGGCAATCATATTTAAAACACTATATAACATCTTTTTTAACGAAAATTCAAACTTATCTTTTACGTGAATGACTCATTTTTGTTAAACTCAGCCCATTTAGTTAATTATTTACCCTTGTCAAATAAATTGTATTGTATAAAGAATGTAATCATTCTCCTTGGATCCTCATTCGACCTAAATGTGAAACTCTAGTTTATTTTATCTCCAAAATGTATAATTTATCATTTAAATTAGGGAAAATCATTAATAAATCCGGTCAAAATACACAAATTCTTATTTAGGCATACACTTTTATAAAATCTCTACTAAGGCATGTATGCCTTATTAAGGATTTCTAAATGCTATTAAATGACCATAATACCCCTTTGTCATTCAAAACAAAAAGTGAAGTTATCGCCCGCTAATTTTTTAATTATGAATTCTCTTTACCCTGATGCCAAGATCTATGTCTCCTTGAATTATTGGGATCTTAATTTTTCAATTTGAGTTAATTTTCAACAATATTGAGAGTATATTATGATACTTTCTCTTTTAACCCTAACCTATGAATTGTTATTTTGTTTTGAATTTTTGCAAAAAAATGCTATGATAGGTTCATACAAAAATTTTGTTTTGAACAACAATATGCATATTACTATTGATTTTTTTGGTATTTTTTCTTAATCTTTTACTATTTTATTCAATTTTTATTATTTTGTTATTTGTAATATACAAACGAGCAACAAAAACATAGGAACATTTAAGAATAATTATCTTCCACGCACTTTCCATAAAGGGAAGTCATGGAACAAGGAGAAAAGATCTTGTCAATGGAGGAAAAGGGTTAGACCAAAAAAAGAGAAAAATGAAGAGGGCATGTATGTAAAATCACAAAATTAAAATATCAAATAAGTCCTATAAGCCTTATTAGGAATTTGATAAAAACGTAGGTCTAGAATTTGTGTATTTATACTGATTTATGTAAGATGTTCCCTTTAAATAAATCATCCCTCTTAATTATACTTATTATAAGGAATTTACAGCGGGATAATTTCTATGAAAGGGATATTTCATTCTTTCAGGGCATCAGCATCCACACATTTTTTATAAATAACGAAACTAATTTACGTTTTGCTTTCCTAATTAGCTCAATAAGTGATTAATTATACTACAAATATTTACATCCTCTCAGAGTGTAACATCATCCGTACTCTTTCTGATGAAAATGTTTCAATTATATTTTGCCTCACAAATATATTATAATGTGTTATGGAAAGAGAAGAATGATCAAAAGAGATTTATGTGGGATATCAGATTCATAAAAAAGCATAAATATATTATTTTTTATTAGATAGAGTAGGGGTGATATGACAATCCAGGAGAAGTGTGTAACTATTTATCTTTTATACCCTCATAGCATGATCTAGTGCGGAAAAGAAGTTGTACCTAAATATCTACAAAATATTGAAATAAAGACACAAACGCATAAACTTCAATTTGATTTGTCCATTATGAGGACGAATCAAAGCAAAGAGATTTCTAGCTGATGCTAATTAAAGTACCATCTGGATGAAGAAACAAAAGACAACGGAAATTTGCAGGAGCAGGCACCCCATGAAAAGCACAGCATGCCATATCTATTAAAGAACGTAGGGAAGGACCAATTATACAGGAGATAGAGATCATCGTTAGAGGGTTTCTTGCATAGCTAGGGTCACCATTTTATTAAAAAGCCTATGTGCAAATCAAAGGCACACACATAATAGCCACGGAAGATATATATACTTATCTTATTCTATTTATAAGATATAAAGATAATGAACTTTTTGATCATACTAATACTCATTTGATTCTAATTATACAGCAGATATATATAATTTTATTCAGCCTTATTTATAAGCTAAGTCATTAAATTTTTTATGTGCCTGTATAGTTTTACCCTCTATTTATTATAGCTGACTTTGTGTTCCATGTGTTATATGTAGTGAATATTAAATAGGTATAAAGTTGAAAAATTGTTAAATTTTAAAGTAAGATTAATGAAGTTTAAGGTTCTTTTTTCCATAAATAGACTATCTTACCATTCATTTAATATTGTGTTAATTTTATCTTCATGAGGCATATTAAATAAAAATAAAGTTGAAAAGCTCTCGAATTTTAAAAAAGAGTTAAAATTTAATATTTTTATTGATTTATGTAAAACATATTGAAAATGAATAAAAAATAATGCTTTAAAGTTGGTGTGGCTATGTTAGGTGGAAATGAGTGCTGGGCACATGTCCCATGCAAAGATGTGTGTGTGTGTGTGTGACTTCGATCTCTATAAGCTCATCATTTTGCATGTTACATTGTATTTTTGCTGCTACTTACTGAAAGCTCTCTTCCTCTGTCTAGATCTACCAAAGGACCACGTAACATGTACCTCCCCATATCATTAATATATTACGCAAACAGCTTTATTAATTTGCACTCGTAATAATAATGTTTTTTTCATTAATGCTCGGATTTGATCCAAGCAATCATATGAAAAAGTCACACGTGACAAGATTTGATTGGAGAATTGAACATGATAGATATAAGAGAAAGAACATAAGTTTTATCCATTTTAAAATTAAATCCACGAATTGCATAATTTTAATGAAGTTCTTCGGAGATCTGTATAATTCACTGATTTTGTTGGGAAATGTAGATGGTAATTAAGAAAAAGGGATTGAATATCCAGAACACTAATGATAAATAAAGATTATATATTTAGATGGATTCTATTACATGATAATATTTAAAAATTTAGAATTAAACTTCATACTTATGAATAATCACGGATAGAATTATTCATTTAAAACGTGTTAAAATAAGTTAGAGATTTTTTTATCTCAAGAGTTAATGTTGGAAAGGACAGACGATATAAAATGGTGTAAATATCAGTTAAGAATATTTATTATGGGCTCGGAAAAAAAAGAATATTTAATATGAGAAGGAAAAATGAGGCGGAGGCAATTGCCAAATGATTTGTTCAGAATGGTGAATATGGCCGGGCCTTATGTGTGTGTATATATATATATAGCACTATATAATAATACTAAATCTAATCTTTAATATAAAAATTAGTTGAATTTTTTAGAAAGATAAGATAAGATAAATAAATAATTTAATTATCGCATATATTCTGAAATACTTATAGATATTAGTAGATTATATATTAGTTTATAAACCGGATAAATATATTTAGAAAAAATAATAAATATATCAGTTAATTATTTTTTTAAATTCTTCAAAAAAGTCAATTTACCCTTATATTAAGGATCATTTGTAGTGTATGCAAGAAATTGTTTTTCAAAAGGAAAGAAAATACCTTTAAAATTTGCAAAAAGACAAATGAAGACATTGAAATTACCTAATCTTAAATCAGAGTGACGAAGTGATTTAAAATTTTGAAAGATTATCAAAAGGCACCATAGTCTAACATTTCCCCCCCTTAAAAAACCATCTCAACACCCTTTGCCAGGGCTCTGGTGACATTGATGTGGCTTTGAAAGAAAAAATTAGGGCATAGATTTTTCCAAATCTATTAAGCCACCATGATTTGTCCTCTTCTAGAAATTTCAAGGGCCTTTTTGTGGGATATCATATGCATACCTTTTTGTACTTGTCTCTACCAAAAAGGAGATGCATGCGAAATTAGGTTGTCAATCATTGTTGTCGATCGAGATGTTGTTACAAAAAATGTTTTGTTGGAAAGCTTGCTAAATAATTGAAAAGGAAAGAAATTCCAATTAAATATTTTTAATTTAGAATATAGTTCCATCACGTGACAATTTTTTGTTTTTTAAATTAAATTAAATTTTATGTATTATTCATGCAATCAAAGAGAATAAAGATACATTGGAATAATGAGAGATTCACACAAAACACATATTTTTCTTATAATGTTATTTCTCCGAATATATAGATTTATGAATATAAGGAATTGGGATACGTTTGTATGGCAATATCCATGTTTAAACAAGCTATTTGAGAATTTATACAAGCTATTTGGAGTACCGACCATTATCTTATTTGTTTTCTTCTCCGATATACAGATCTCAGATGCTCTCATGAATGATGAAGACGGTTCTGGCATGCATAGGATGGTTTGTCTGATTGCGATGTGATGTTCTCACTTTTTGGCTTCGGTTTTTTATGTTACGTTTCAAATACTTCTTCCAGTCTTTATACTGGCCTGGTCTAATCTCTCTCAGTACTATTATATTCTCACAACTTTCACCATATGAATAATTCTAGCTAAGCAGTAGCTCGTTTTAAATTATGCAGGAGAAATTCTAAATTAAAGCCATACAAACGGGCATATAGAAAATCCTGCAACATTATGGAGCAGCAGCAGCAAAAGACTTAAACATGAATATTGCTCGCGATAGCCCATAGTTATATGATCTAAGATAACGAGAACTAAAAACACAAAACATGGTCAGGATAGAAGATTGCCAGTGAATCTTTTAACCGGCATGTGAGCACAATATATGATGACAACTGAGAATAGACGTAATCATTCAGGGAATTTTAGAGAATATTACTAAATAAGCAGCCTGTTTTAAATCAAATTTGTTAAATATCGATCAGTTTATTACGAGCAATGGATCTAAAACTCTACGTAACGCAAGCTTGCCTGTGATCACACACACTCACAAATCAATTCACACGTCTCAGATTAATTCATAGATGGATGGATAGAAAACTGTGGGAACTGAATGGTGCGTAAAAATCACAAGTACAGGCCAGGTGTGACGGTGAGAAAATGAGGAATATTTGTTATGGAGGCCAGATATAGCAAACGGGTGAATAACTGAATATAATGAAAGCGAAGATATTTGATTCCAATTTAACCCATTAACCCTTTACCACTAACTTATCTGATTCCGTTTCTGGTACATTGGATATTTGTGAGGAAGGAAGAAGCTAAGCGCCAAGTTGCAAGCACTTTTATGGATGTGAGGCGTACACTTCGTACATCACATTAAGTAGACGTCATTATCTCAATAACTTGGTGATTTCAGTAGTTTGGTGCTTTTATTTCACAATATGGTCACTTAATGGATTGATTTGATATCTTCATTTATATACATATACATATGCATGCCCCTCTTTGTCCTATCCTGTGCCCCTCTCACTTCAATGCCTCCGTTATATTTCGCTTTCCATCCCCCCGGGGTTAATTAAATTAACTAATTTACTTCATTATTCACAAAATTAAACACCCTCGACATCATTTTTAACCTCCCATGATATCTTATTACCATTGGGTCTGTGTGTGTGTGTGTGTGTGTGTTGTTTCTATGGAATTAAAGCGTGTGAATACACACACACACACACACACACACCAGATTAGGAATTCATATACATGTGTACATACATGTGTGTGAATGAAAAGAAGTGATTAACTTGAAAATCACTATATGTAAGGGTGAGAAGTGAGATTTGTTTGAGTGATATATATATATATATATTTGTATTGTGAAAATATGAAAGGAATGGATGGAGATGGGAGAGTTTTGTGTCCACTTCATTTGATGTGAATCTAACAGCATGTCACCATCGAGGATGTTGTTTTTTTTTAATGACATCTTTGGGGCTTATTACAACATGTGAGGAATTTATATGGTTGGGACAGTTACTCATACCAAATCACACTATTATTATTAATTACTAGGGAGGATCTAGTTATATAATAAACAAACATGATCCCCAATTCCCCCTCCTGCCAACCTGTATTTTATTGTACTATAAGGGTCGCATTTAATTATATTGCCCACACACACACACATGCATGTGTCATATGTAATTACATTTATGTAAAAAAATTTGGAAGAAATTAAACGTGGTCTCTAAATCTGTGGGAGTATGATTAAATTACCCACATGAAAATAAGTATAGCTAATTCAGACACTGTTAAGTTACACAGCAATAATCTCATCATGCATATGAACACGGTTATTATCTCCCTACATTTGTAACTCCCTTGGCTCCTTTCACATATGAAGGACTACTGGGTTTGGTTGGAACAACATTTTCAAAAGTTAAACGCATGTTTAATGATGTTTTTTTCGTAAAAATGAGATAATCTCCTCCACATATTTACCCTAACTTGCGTAAAAATACTTTTCTACTGCGTTCCCAAACGGGCACATTGTCCTGTTTGGTAGGTTTTTTTTTCACATTGCACATAAGTTGAAACAAAACTCCTCTCATATACTTATTTCAGCTTGCGTAAAAGCAATTTTCCACCGCTTTCCCAAACGGGCACATTACACATATTTACACGCACTTTTCTCATTTCCATCTTTGCCACTTGTGACAGAATGGGTAATATGTCGAATTAAGGTTTGAATTCTCATTGGCATCGGAGAAGTGTTTAGTTTAGTGATCGACAATACTTTAAATATAATTGCTTCCGGTGGAAGGACACGGGTGCTGAGCAAAAAAGAACTGAAATGGCAAGACACATATTTTTTTTAAAAAAAAAAGATTAAGTTCATGTGTATCTCCGAATAAGATAAGTTGATCACATTTAGCAATTAGGGGAGATAAGGTTAATTATTGGGTCGCAAAGGAAGGCTCATTCCATCAATCAATATTTTGGGGGAAATGACAAAAATGTCCATATATATTGGTTTATTACCACTCAACTTCACCTTTATTAAAATAAATACAAAAATTTGAAGTAGTTGTTGTCCATCCACTTTCCATACCGCCAAACCAAACACATTTCAACCTCATCATAAAAGTTCTTTCCCATTCAAATCTATTCACTCTCTTTTTCATTCATTTTCCTTAATAACATTTTTAGCAACCAATTAAACAGATACTAAACGATGATGGTTCATCATACACAACCAACCACACAGAAGAAATTGATAACAAGTTGGCAAAACCGCACCTCTAATAACTTCATACAATTTTTTTAAGAAAAAATTATAAAGCATCTTTTCATTAATTTTTTAACATTAATGCCTTTTAAAGATGTTGGATTTGTTTGGCGTAGCGTTTGAAAAAGCCAAGCGCACGTTCAACAGTGTTTTTCCGTAAAATGAGATAATCTTCTTCATATATTTAACTCGATTTACGTAAAAATATTTCTCTACTGCATTCCCAAATGAGCACAATATTGACATTTTTAGATGTTCATAAAACATTTTAAATGCTGACACGTTAAGTTTAATTTTTCAAAATACCAATAAATATTGCTGCAAAAAACTAATCATTTGAGAGGCACTTTGTAAAATTAGAGAACCAAATTAAAATTTTAGATAATATTAGAGGATCAAACGGTCAATCTTTTCTAACAGGTTATACAGTCAATTACCTTTTTTTCCCAAAGTTATTCAGCTAAGTCTTACAAACGGTCCATCGTGATTAATATAATAATTTTTTTAGCAGAGTGATTAATATTATAATTTAATAAACGTCTAGGCCATGGGTGTTTCATGTTTGTTGTGGCTATGCGTGTGCAGGTACGTCAAGGAGACAAGAAAAACAATATAAAATCAACAGGAATAGATTATTTTAAGTATATGCCTTTAATCATTTTGCAATGAGGACGAATTTGTTGTCATAATGTCATATAATATGCATTTATTATTCATTTTTATATTATTAATTAACATAATGGTTACCTAATCCAGCAAAACCTAGCCATAATAGGTAACAATGATATATATAACAAGGCAACTTGTGTGATTAGATTACTCCAAAATAATTAATCCACTCATAATTTCAGGCAAATATTGATTAAATCGTGCTTCTTTCCCGTTCGTGTTCCTTTTTTCCATTCATATATATATATATATATATATATATATATCAACAGAAACAATTAAGACTACTTTTGGAAATAGTTGGTGTCAAGGGTGAGAATGGGCTCTCCAATGATTGTAAGAGCTAATTAATTTTTTAGAGATTATAGAAGCTAAATACATTATCTAAAAGATATATTTATATGTATCATTAGATTATATATCAATTTATAAGATAAGCACGTTAGTTTAAAGAAAAATAATAAATGTAAATATTTTAAAGTAATATATTTAATTTCTTTAATACCATGAAAAGATTAACTAAATACTATCAGAATACTCAATAACCCGTAGAAATTGGAAATAGGCATGAAACAGATTATTTTAGGTATTAACTTCTTTAATCACGCAAAAAAGGATGCTCAGAAGATTATATATAGATATATAGTATTTTAGGTGATGACAGCAAAAGCCACATCTTCCACAAACGTTGTCACTATTAAATAAAATTTTGACACATGGTTATAATTATTTATAGTTATAGGACGGATATATAATTACCTGACTTTACCTTTTTAATCCATCAATTATACTTGACTCTATGCTTACTGAGATGATTTGTAAAAATATGCATTAGACGCATTTAAACCTCATGCGCGAAACAAAGAAAAGGTTCGTGCGGCTTCAATGATATACTTTTTATGCCACAATTTGTGGCAACGTTTGAAAAAAAATCAAACTCACATCAAATAGTGTTTTTCTGTAAAAAAACATAATCTCTTTTATATATTTACATTAATTTATGTAAAAGTACTTCTCTATCATATTTCGGAACGGATCCACTATTTAACATACTAAGCTGAGACTCATTCTCAAACGTATGTCATTATTGCTGATGAGCTAATTAAATTATTCATAGTTTCATGCGGCAATAGCTTCAGGTCAAAAACAATTGCGGCAATAGCGTTTTTTTTTTAAAAATATGAATGACAGAGATAAGACCAACCAAGTTAGATATAATTTCCTATTTCAAGCTAGCGACAAATGAATAAAGTGTCTTTTTTCTTGTTGGCAAAATTAAATCGAGGTTTCTTTTGCTGAAATAACATCAAAAATTATTTTTTAATCCGTGATGACAAATCAAATGTATTTTCTAAGTGCTGATGTGACCTCTTTATTTGGACATATGGTAGGAAGAATATTATTAAATTTTTGGTAAAACATGTAACCAAAAAATTATGTCGCACCGAACTCATTCATTTTTCTGAATTTTTATATGTAAAGGCCTCGGACATATGCCGCTTTTATAATTAATTATTTTCTTCAGGTTTTTAGTTTCCTATTTCATTGTCCCATAGCCATATAAGCTTTCTTCTAGACATAAAATGTATACAATAAACAAATTTGTTTTATGGTACCTAGATATATAGGTGTATAACGTTAATGCAACATCCCATTAATTAAATCAATTGGATATTCCCCCATTTCATCAAGATCTTGTCCAACCTGCTCCATTGAAGTTAAGTAATAATTTTATTAATTCCAAAATTGTCATGATAAATAGAAATTAAATTATCGATACCCGACCTCATTAGCTATATATCAACTTGTCTAGCTGAAACATAAAAAAGAAATATTATATAAACTACCAATCATGGACTATTTTCTTCACATACGTACCAGTTCGTGTAACGTTTTTTTCTTCTCAATAGAAGTGTATATGACTTTTCCCCGTGCAAGTGTACATGGTTATTAACATATAAAATAAGGTTCTTCCTCATTTTCATTAACTCGTTCACCTTCTTTCTTTCTCGACCTAAACACAAAGTTAATGGAAATAAAAATAAAAAGAATATTCATATTCTAAATGAATGAGTAAAATGTTATAAGATAGTAATAATAGAGTAGGAACATTATTAGAGTTTCTTCTTACTAACAAAGTTTTTTAAGTCAAGATCGTAATAGATAAGGATGGTGATAGACGAAAAGAGAGTGGGTGACACGAAGGGGGTTTAGAGGGTGGAGACAGAAGAGAGCGGAGTAAGAAAAAGGTGCGGCAGACATTGGAAGAAGGGGGAGTAGTATCAGATGAGACTTGACAAGGTGAAGGTGAAGCTACATATAGGAATAAGCTGTTAAAGTATGGCCAGTTTTCTGAAGGCTTTATGATGCGTCTGGATCATGGGGATTGGATTACTGCAGAATTATGTGGATGCTTAATGGGGCTTAAAAGAGCATGGGATTATGGAGTAAAAAATCTTACTCTAACCTCAGACTCAGTGGAAACTATCGGCCTCCTCCAGAAGGAGGTATCGGATCTTCATGAGGAATGGAGCATGATTAGTGAGATAAAAATGATGCTCCAGTGGGACTGGGATGTTAGTTTAGAAATTACCGAGAGAGATGCAAATGAAGCCGCTGATTGTATGGCAAAGAATGTACTTGGTAGTGCTCTTTGACACCACATCCTTAATGGACCCTCTACGGTTGCTTTTCTGAAGACAGCGAGTATCACTTAATTTCCTTTTTTTGTTTTTTATCTTTTGTTTAATTTCCGTTTGTATTAAAAAAAGAGTAAGAACATTTATAGATATGAAAAATTTTGAATGAAAAATTTATAGATATCATTATTTTGAATGAAAAATTTATAGATATGGATAGCATAACTGATACAAGATTTTATGTAAAATATAAAAACGCAGTAAGTACTTTTACGTGAATCGAGGTAAATATACGAGGGAGATTATCTCGTTTTACAAAAAAAACACTATTGTACGTACGTTTGAACTTTTCATAATCGTTGAAAACATACCAATTGAATGCAATAATAAGTTTCTGGGTATAAAATAACAACATATCAATGAGATTACAAAAGATCTGTTTAGTAATTTTATTTATAGTTCTACTTTAAGTGAAATTAATTATGTTTAATCATTTTTGGGTACAGAAAATGGATACTTTTTTAAATAAAAATTGTAATTTTAATTTTCATTAAACCCAGATCTAACTCCACTAGGTGGTATCAATTTTAAATAGGCGTGCATAGCCTTAAATAAGCTTTAGGCCTGTAGAAACGTACATTTGTAGGGACGACAGTACAGAACCTCCAAATTTGCATTCAATTATTTTTGTGCCGTATCAATCAGATTTAAAACGAAAATTAAGCACGTGATTATTCTTAAAGCTCAAGGTACGACAAGCCAATCTGGCTTGTGCCTCACAATGAGTATGACCATTGTTTGCATCTTCAATTCTTCATACACAATATATATATACAGATCAATAATCCAGGGTATATTAGTTTAGTTGGATGGTTATTCAAACGTCAATAACTTGAAAATATGTATATTAATGTGGCTGTTTCACTCCGCGTTTACAGAGTCCAAACATACGTTCAACAATATTTTTCTATAAAACGAGATAATTTCTTTCACATATTTATCTTGATTTGTGTAAAAGTACTTATCTACCGCGTTTCTGAATAAATTCAGTATGTTTCTTCAAAACCCAAAATCCACAACCAGATTGATTAGTAATGATCTGAAATCTGAAATTCTGAATCTTGGCATTGACGCTATCACCTAAATTAATTTTCATTCATTAAAGGACTTTAAACAAATCACTATAAAGCGGACACCAAAATAATAATGATTAACTTTAAGGCATGAAATTGATTTATGAAAATCAAATTTGTAGCCTTTGTCATGGAAGTTAATCCTCAGGTCAGCCCCAACATTAAACTCAGAATGAACATAAACCTCAAATACAGACTCAGATTTAATTCACTTCAACTTCACTGCATATGTGTATTCATGCCTTAAATTAACTCTCTTAAATATTCGAACAAGACCAGCCACGTACCTTTTTCAATGGAAGTATATAGCCCCTAGAATTATGAACATTATTTCATGTGTCTGTAAATTAAATTGAATATTCTCGATACCCATCACTCTTGTAAATGAATAATAACATGACCCTTATTAGCCGACATTAAACAGGAAATTCAATGACATCAACAGTATGAATTAAAATCAATTTTAAATTAATTAACAATAAATGAATTTTATAAAATATAAAAAATCATTATAAAATCAGCTGGAAGCTAGTATGATTCATTTTTCGCGCTTTTGTCTTAAATATTTTCGAAGTCGACATGGAAATCATTTAAGAATAATGTGAAAGAGTACATGTATTCGCCCCGCGTATATAAAAGGGACTTCAAAAACTCCAATAAATTACTTATATTTTCATTGGACAGAGCCTAGGACATTTTGGAAGTTTTAATGTATTTCTCTGATTTTTACTATTGAAATTTTATTCAGCTTTGCAGCTCAAATTATTTTTAATCGTATTTAGATGAACTAGATACAGTTTCCTCGTATAATACCAATCCATTTAAGGACGATGAGTAAACAAAACTCATCATATATGTTCTTTGATGTATTATAATGCTTAAAAGATGAGACATTTGAGATTCGATATAGAATCGAAGTTATAAATCACTAAAAACTTATATCATGCAAATTTATATACACTCTTTTGATTTGTAACGTAAGATTTAATTGAAGAGTTGATCTTAATTCTAGGGTTCGTTTGGTTATAAGGTTTTGAAACCTAGGTTTCAAAACCTAGGTTTGAAACCTAGATTTTCTCTTTCATACTCTCTTCTTACTACTCTTTCTTACTTTCCTCTTTCTTACTTTTTCTCTCTTTCTCTTTCTTACTTTTCTCTTTCATACCCACTTTTTCTTACTTTTTTACCTCGAAATCTGTAAAAGCTATAACTTCCCAAACATAAATCACATTTCAAAACCTAGGTTTTACCTCAGAATCTGTGAAACCTAG
>JANTPZ010006135.1:0-48080 GCA_025593235.1 Vachellia pachyceras
TTGGCGAAGATGCCACGAAGTTTCTTCATATATATACATAAATAAACACACTACTAATCTGTCATGGCGGATCGCATTGTGGAATTAAAGAAGTATTTGTACCTATTAGCTATTTGGTGTTATCACTTCTAATGAATTATATTTAATAGTTGACGAAGAAAATACAGGGGAATTGCCCATATATTCTTGAGAAGAAAATTAAATACTAACATGTCGAATTCAATTTTTTTAATTACAAATATCACTTGTAAATGACACAACTCAACTTGCTAATATGAAACTTTTGAGACTTATTTAATTTCCGTACATGGAGTATATTTATATCTATAAATGATATAAATTAAAATTAATTTTTGTGTGCTTGACTTGCTGACTCGCTTTTGCCCAATAAAAGGGGCATGGTGGCCCAATGAAGATGAAAGCTCGTATACGTAAAAGTTAAGTTGCTTTTTATTAAGAGATTAAAAAATTAAATATAATACTTAAAAATATCAGTATTTATCAATTTTTTAAACTAATTTGTTTAATACATAAATTAATATATCATATAATTATATGGATAAATAAATACATTTAAGTATGATACTTACATTATTTAATCTTATTAACAAAATTTAAATGACTCCTATATTAAGAATCAGAAATAATATATGTACATGCTTATTTAGATTGGTAGTAGAAATATGGTCCAGCAAATTTAGAAAAGTGGGGAAACCTTTATTTAATAAAAACAAAAGAGACGAAACGTTGTGGAACTCAACATAATGTTGATATTTAAAAAGAACTTCTTCCCAACGACATACGTAAGTAAAGATAAAACAATCTTAAAATCCGTAAAAGTATCTTAAAATTCATAAAAATCATCTCAAAATCTGTAAAAAAAATTTAGATTTCATAAATTCTTCTCAAAATTTGTAAACACATTTCTTCTAACGGATTCATCCACAGCCACAAAGCCATAAACTTTTATTCACCAATTCTATTACACTATTACGTCTTCACACTTCACGCATCAACTTCTAAATGTGAAGTGACCCTTTGAAATGGTCAAATGGATCCAAGATAGTGACATGTTATTACTCACATTATTCTAGATTTTCACAAATCATATTTATTTATAAAGGTGGATTTATCCTCTAGACTGTCCTCTGCATTGTTGGACTCTTGCTTTGTTTGAGATTTATCGTCGCCCTTTCTTAAGTCGAGTCTTGAGGGGAAAGGGCATTATCGGACTCATACTAATAAATGCCTCAATTTCTTCATAAACTAAAATACACTCATTTTGATTATATTATGAAGGGAAAAAAAGTATTACTGCATCATGCATGCCTTAAATGTAAGATAAAGTTGAATTCATATATTATTAATTAATCTATGAGGTTATATGTGCGCGCGCGCGTGTTGCAGTTTTAGCCTTCTAGGAATGAAAATATCCGATATTTTTTTCCATCTACTTAACATAAAAATAAAAAATCTAAAATTGCAATGACCAACATGCACACTTTATATATAAAACACTTGAAGGAAACAATTTTTCCGTTTATCCTATATATAATCATGTTCAAGTAATTTCGTGCTTATTTTTCTTAAATAAGATCATAATTTTGAGTTGTGTATTAAGAAAAATTACATTTTAAAGAAATTTACACCTACGTATAATTTTACTTGTTCGATCTTATTAGTCAAGATTTAATATGCCATTCCAAAAATATAATTACTATATTTCAAAAGACTACCTTTAGAACCAGAGACCTTTCAAAAGATTTAAATACTTGGATCCACGCGTTAACAAAAATTAATCTTAAGCATGACTTTTTAAAATGAAAAAAAATGATAATAATCAATAACCCTTCAAACAAGTTTTAAAGTCAACCAGTCAACTCATGCTTAAGGACGAAAAAACTTTTGGCCCACACCTGAAGACCAAAAGACTTTTAACATAAATGAAATTTAAACTTTAAGGTCTCATCCGCGTTGGATCCGTTTAGTAAAACAGTGGAGAAGTACTTTTAATATTTATGAGGTAAATGTATAAAAGAGATTATCTCATTTTACGAAAAAACACTATTGAACGTATTTTTGGGGTGTTGAGAAGCTTTCCCAAACACCCAATATTAACTTTATTCTAGCCCTGATGCAATTATCTTGTCCTGTGTTTATGTTTTTCATTTTTTTTCTTTAAAATATTGGATTTGTTTGTGGCAACGTTTGGAAAAATTAAACGCACGTTTAATATTGTTTTTTACAACATCCATTTACATATTTACCTTCACATATTTACCTCGATTTAGGTAAAAGTACTTCTCTTCTGCATTCCTAAATGAGCACATTATATTCATTACAACATCCATTTACTTATGCAATCAATGCAATTGAATCTAGTGAAAGATTTAGGGAAATTTATTGAGAGGTCCCAAATAAGGGATTTATTTAATGAATGGTCCCAAAAAACAAAATATTTATTCTAAGGTCACATTGACAACATAAAGTATTGTCAATCCAGTGCATGATATTGTCAATAAAAGGAATTCATGTTGTCAACGGGACCTCAGAATAAATATTTTATTCTTTGGGACTATTCATTAAATAAGTCCCTTATTTGGGACCTCCGAGTAAATTTCCCAAAGATTTATTCTCTCAAAGATAATAATTAAAGATTAAATATTTAAATCCACGTTAAGATACTTGTCCATGTTTAATATCCTTTTTTGATACAATACACGTTTAATATCTAACAATGTTTTGAGTAGGATTATCTTTGATAGCAAGATACATGTTATAAAAAAATTTGGCTAAAGTATACTTTTAGTCCTTTATGTTTGTGTCAAGTTTCATTTTAATACTTTAAGTTTAAAAAGTGTACTTTTAGTCCCTCAAACTTAACGCCATTAGTCTCTCCTAACGGAAATTGCAAACTCACCAAACTTAACGCCGTTATTTTACATACTTTTTATTTTACATAATTTAAAATATTAAATTTATTATATTATTAAATTATAATTAAAATGTGAACATGTTTTGTCAAGGTTTTATTGCACAGTTATCGATTAAATTTGATGAGTCAGCATTTTCCGTTAAAAGAAATTAACTGCGTTAAGTTTGAGAGATTGAAAATGTACTTTTTAAAATTAAAGGACTAAAATGAAACCTGACATAAACATAAAAGACTAAAAGTATGCTTTAGCAAAAAAAAAAAATCTTATTCATGCAAGGGAATTTATCACTATATAATTATCAATATCAATCTACTACAAAATTAGTGACATGGTCTTGTTTGATATAACTTATCAAATCCTCAGATTATTTTTTTAACTTTCTCAGTTGAAATTATTTGTCAAATTTTTATAATCAAATGATTCTATTTTTTTCTTTCAACAATGAAATGATATATCTAATCCATTTAATTTTCACTAATTAATTTAAAATTTCATTAATTATAAATTGAAAAAAATATATCCTTTCGGCATTAGCAACTGTTAAAAATATGGTTGATAAAATTTTATAAATAATGCAATCTTTTTGTTAAAATAAAAAAGAAAATCGATCTCTTGATATATTTTAATACGTCAATCTGAGTATAAACTATAAAGTTCCATTTTGTGAATCTGGTTTGACTGGCTAAATGTTTTGATGTATTCGTGACTTTCGTAAATAAATGATGCATGATAAATCCATCTAATAGCATGAGGAACAACCAAAGTTTGCCATCCCATTTAATGATTTTATCGACACATTTTCATATTCATATATTAGGCTAAAAATTATTCATTTAGTAATTTAAAAAAGTTATACGTATAATTGAATAACATGGTGATTGGTAGGTGAATAGTTATTATAGTTGAATCTAAACACTAGCGATTACAATTTTTTTAGTAAGGGAAGAGCGTCCATATATAAAAAATTGAAGTGCTTTTACAGTTTGAGAATACAGTAGAAAAATACTTTTATGTAAACTGAGATAAATATATGAAGGAGATTATTTCTTTTTACATAAAAATACTAATGAACGTGCATTTAGACTTCCTATCCGCATCGCCAAACGGGCCAAGTCAAAATTCATCCCCTAGAAGTGTCAATCAATAGCTATGACCAAGTCAAAATTCATCCCCTACAAGTGTCGATCAATAACAAAATACTTATAAAGAATCGGAAGCCAATAATAAAGAGAGTTACAATCAATATCTATATGACCAAGTCAAAATTCCACAAAAAAAACATTTAAGCCTAAATAAGTTTAAGAGAGTATTTATCATATCATATTCACCCCCTACAAGTTTCAATACAATCAACAATTAAAAATGCGAATAATTTATTGAGAAATCCACTATGTGGTTACAAGGGAACAACAAAATTGCCAAAAAATTATAAAAAGAGTGAACAAGGTGTAGAAAATAACAAAACACTGTGAGGTTTTAGTGATTACTTGGATAAGAGGAAGTGTGAGAAGATTCGAGTAAGTGAGGTGTATTTTCCCTTTTCCAAGTCTTCTTATTACTACGAAAGGAACATGCTTTGAAAAGTAAAACCGAATTTTAATCAGGCAATTTGTTTGAGTATATAATTTTTCATGCAAGATAATTTTATAATTTAATTTCGAACTTAAATTGCGGAAAGATTCAGAATATTGGTACCCCTACATGCCATAGATAAGATCGGATTACTTAAAATAGAAATGATGTATAGCTATATACAAGACTAGTAATAGTAATTAAGGAAAAAAAAATAGAAGCCTTATCATTAATTAGCTGTGGAGAAAAAATTGTGTAAATTATGAAGAAAGAGGGACGAGGAGCTATTTGAATGGGTCAAAAATGAGGAAGGGGCCAAAATTTCCACACCAAGGGACGACTTTAAGTGGGGCCATGTTGATTTTGACCAATAAAATCTCAAGTCCAGTTGTTGATGAAATCCCAAGATCCATGGAACCACAAGGGTTTTCAACTGAATCTCTCTATTTTTTTTATTTAAAGGAGCGTGTACTAATTGTCTAGGTTACAATGACGGGATCGAATTTGTGATCCCACACTTAGAAAATACCATACCACTAAATTATAATGTCATGTGTCTTTAGTGAATCTCTAATACTCTTCTAATCAAGGATGGAAGAGAATTTATTTTTTTATCATATTTATAAATTATATATATTACCTTTAATCTTTTTATAATCAAAATTCTCTCTATGGTGATTCTTTTTATAATTAACGAATTGTGTTCGCTTATAAATTTAATAAATGTTTTCAATGTAACCACCAATTAATTATATATTTCTCTAGTCTCTTTCCAATTAATTAAGCACAGTTTACTATAAAAATATGGATACTGGAGTCCTATTATTGTGCTGTGGGTCGCCACATATCCTCGTATGTGGCAATAAATATTCAAAATAAAACAAAAATGATGACTCAAAAATAAATATAAAAACCATATACCAATACATAAAATTTAAATTAAAAATAACTTACATAATAACATCTACAGTGTTGCACTGGATGACTATGAAAGAATAGGATGTCTGGAACTCTTCTACAAAACGCATCTCCAAATTGTCAAAAGTGGTAAAATGAAAAGGGCAGAGGTTTATAACTACCAGAAAAATGTCATTTAGCGATGAAAAATCCGTCACTAAAATGAGAGTTGATAATATTTTTTTTCGCTAAATAAAAATTTTCTGATGAAAAATAGTGATTTAACGATATATTTTTCCATCGTTAAATGATATTTTCCTAGTTGTGATATAGCCGTGGATTTAGGACGAAGTTTGTAGCGGTTATATCAAAAATGCTACTCAAATCATTAGAAATGTATGCCACAATTAGATAGTCACCTCGGTGAATGTTAAGCTTTGTACTGATTGTCTAAACCGTTGCAAAATTAGACACGAATTAGGACGCTTCACCTTTTGCCGTGGTTTTGTCTCCAAAAGTTGTAGCACCAACTTTCAGCCAGCTTAGTTTCAACCATTACAAAGTAATCGTTACAAATCTCCCTTTTTTTTTTTTTTGCAGTGTTCGGAGTATACCATAACTAAAGACAATACCATCTTTAACTAGACAAAATTATAATCCTAATATATGACTCTAAAGATTTTAAAATATAAATAAAGAAATGTCCTCTACTTAAATTAAATCAAGGATAACAATAATATTATATAGTATCATTGAAATCACTAATTTTCATATGTATATATAAAATAATATAAACGGTGGCACAAAGAAAGCTTTGGAGAGGATTGGAGTGGCTTGTTCCTGAACTACGTTCCAGGCCATAATGACATGTTCCTCAGTTAATGTTTCCCCGATCGTACACCTAATCGCAAAAGCTCCTTCAACCATCCCATGAGTCATAGATATTTTGCCTGAGCCATTTATTAGATCCAGCAATTTACTGTTGATTTCATTCGCAAGACGTTCATCATTCTCGCTTATACTTTTCCACTGAACTTATCATTATTATTACTAGTACCATTACAAAAGGATTCCTCATTAGTGATCGCTAGTGGTGAAATCCGAAAGCAAACCAAAGAAAAATACCTTGGCACAAAAATCTCAAGCCTCTTGTCCTGCTTCGCAAGGCCTTCAAAAGTTTTGGCCACTTCCACATGGCTTCTCAGGAAGTTTCTGAGGTTGTCCATGCCATATCTACGAAGTACAAATCATAGTTTTAGGGACTGAAATTTCTTACTTAATGCGATCTGCCAATCTTTGTAGTCAATCACTCGGTTTGATTCAGAAGCTTTGTTTCTCAAGTACGGGGGATTTGTTGAAAGGGAGTCTGTTAAAAGAAGAAGAATGTTGTAATATTTTTAAAATGAAGAAATGTAATTTTCAAAGGAACGTGATTTTTAAAAGCTATGCCTTTATAAACTAACGAATTTATTTAAAAGGTTGTGTAGATGGTTATAATTATAAAGTTGTATATCTTTATATACCTTAAAGATGTAACTCTTCATAGAAAAGTTATTATGATTGTGAATTTCTGAAGTGGTATGATTGTTATTTTTAATTGAATAAATATTATTTCAAAAGGTACCACTTCAGGCATCTCTTCATGTACTATATATACTCCCATCTTTTTAGTTGGACACATAATTTTCCACACAAGAAGATAAAACTAATTATCTTTCTCTTTGAGTGCGCACATAGATAAAACCAAATTATTACTTTGTAAAAATCTTTGTTGTCTTAACTTGAGTGTTGGGAGTGCAATCTATATTCAATGGTCTTTTTATATCCTGCAAAAAAATTTACCGATTAATTAAACTTGCATATTGTAATATATAAATAGATGTGGTGAATTAAACTTAAAGGAAAGTGTTACCCGGACCTTGAAGACATAATATACAACTTTCTTCTTTATCTCTTCTTCTTGTATTCTTCGTGTAACCATTCACACCAAAAGTGAAACAAAGAATCTTTCACCCAAAAGCAGCAAGAAGTTACGTTTGTCAAAAACCATTTAAGTGCATTGAAGCTCAACGAGTTTGCCCCGCTTGGCATATTTATCTGGTTGAACCAGAATTTTATGAAAAAATACCAAACCTAACAGCTTCATCAACTCCATCAATGAAATGTCTGAATTCTGGGCAAATAAGGGCCCCGCCAGCATATGCAGCGTCTACGTGGTTGCCATGTCACACAATGGTCCAATAGGATCAACAGCAGCAGTTGTAGTGGTCCCCACAGTGGCACAAAGAAAACAAGGAACTGGCCCGTTTTCTGGGTCATGTAGTATCGCAACATGAAATGGAACTGTGTTATGGGCTTACCAAGAGAAGCCCATAAACAGGAGGCCCAACGAAGGAAAAGCCTATGCATGAAGAAGAAGTCAGGGAAGCTCGTGAGGAAATAGATGGAATATAAATGGGAAAGCACCAATGAGAATGGGGTGGAAAATTGTTATGGAAATCTCCTCTCTCTCGTCAGTTCTCCCTCTAGTCTTTATGTCATTCTTGCTGGTCTTCTTGTTCTGTTCTTTCATTCTTTCTGTATTTCTTTCTCTTCTTGCTGTAACCCTTCTGATTTTTCTTGGCTGTATCACACGGACAAGATTACTATATTGTTGCTGTTACCCAGTGTGTTGAGAAATACCATTCGTCCATAGCAAAGCCATTACATTTGGTGCTTTCATCGATCTCTTGGTACACCATAATGGCAGAAGATACCCAGTGGGAGGAGCTGGAAGCTGAGGTCAAGAAGGTGACGGAGTTTGTCGAATACGCTAAAGGACGCTTTGAACAACTTGACTAGATGAAGTCTGTCCTTCAATCTCTTGTACATTCCGTCGAGAGTATACATCTTCACCTAGACCAAATATCAACATTCCCAAACGCATCGGCTTCTTCCATGATCCCAGTGGCACAAACTGTTACTTCCTTTACCCAGGTGACTCCTACGGTGAAACTTGATTTTCCTCCTTTCGAGTCGAACTGCTCCATGGCTGATTCTATTGCCAATTCTGAACTTGATGAGCTTGAAGCAGATAGGAAGAAGGTAAAGGACTTTGCCGATGATCCAAATAGGGCCAAACCAAAAATTGCCAGGGAAATGGACCCAAAAAGGGACGATGATGTACTTACCCTAAATAAGGAAGGTAACGATAGAATAGCAACCGAATATTATGATTCAACCCCTATCTTTGCATTAACAGAGTCCGTCACATTTGTCTTGGAGCCTATTAATGAAGCCATTGATCTCAATCTATTGATTGAGGACTCCCTACATCGTAGGGTAAATGTGGTTCTCCATGACAATTTGATTATGTCGAAATCAACTTTTCATTGTGCACAAAAGTTGTGGCTGTTGGAACTTTCAATGGGTGAGCCTCCACCTATGCTTTTCTTTTCATCTCATTCCTTTCACCATTTCACATCCTTGGCTGATTCTAATTTTGTATTTGACCCTGGGATAGAATGTTGTTGGCCTTCTTACCATGCTCCTTATTAGTCTCCAATATCGCCATTTGTTTATGATAATGTACTCTTGGGTAATCTTGCCACAATATATTGAGAACAAGATTCCCTGGCTTGTCTCTAATCAAGGTATTATCCTTCATTTTATTGAGATGGCCACCTTGTGTTTGATCAAGATTCAAGGTGCCAAGAGGTTATCTTCATATTAGTGAAATCTGTCATAGGAATAACTTGGGTGTGTTAGGCAACACTGACACTGGTCGTTTGTTCCACTTTCAAAGCTTGATGGGTCGATAAAGAGGATTGTTCAATCACAGTTGGAAGAAGAAAAGATTTTGCAATAGTTGCTCTGTAGAGAGAAAGGGATGAAGGGGATGGGTTCTAAGATGGAAGGACAACCCGCCCCTGCAATTAGACAAGATCCATATGAGGTGTTGTCTGTATCTAGGGATGCAAATGATCAGGAGATAAAAAAAAACTGCCTACAGAAAGCTTGCCCTCAAGTATCACCCTGATAAGAATGCTGACAATCCTGAAGCTTCAGAACTATTTACAGAGGTTGCATTTTCGTACAGTATCTTGTCTGACCCAGAGAAGAGGAGGCAATATGACAGTGCTGGATTTGAAGTAAATTCATGTCAGGCACTTGATGCAGACAACATTGACATGGAAGTTGACTTGTCCAATCTTGGAACTGTCAACACAATGTTTGCAGCTTTGTTTAGCAAGTTGGGTGTACCTATCAATACCACCATTTCAGCTCATGTTCTTGAAGAAGCTCTGAATGACATAGTTACAGTTAGACCACTTTCAATTGGAACATCAGTTAGTGGAAAGGTGGAGAAGAAAGGTGCTCATTTATTTGGTGTGACGATAAATAAGCAGCAAGCTGAGTCAGGGGTTGTAATAAGAGTCACATCAACTGCACAAAGCAAATTCAAGTTGCTCTACTTTGAACATGATGCAAATGGTGGCTATGGCTTAGCATTGCAGGAAGAAAGTGAAAAGACTGGCAGGGTGACATCTGCGGGAATGTATTTCTTACATTTTCAAGTGTACAGATTGGATTCAACGGTAAATGCTTTACCAATGGCAAAGGATCCTGAAGCTTCCTTGTGAAGTCAAAGAACTAAAGGCTGGCACTCATATATTTGCAGTTTATGGAGATAACTTCTTTAAGACTGCCTCCTATACGATTGAGGTGCTTTGTGCAAAATCATATGAGGATACCACCCAAAAAAAAAAACTTAAGGCCCTCATCCAAATACTCCAATTAGATTTTCATGGCTTTATCATATGTGGGTCTGTTGGAATGGTCTTGATCTACCTATAGATTCAATTTTGGTTGCTCCTCATGATCATTTCTCCAAAGTGGACCTTGAGGACAAGGTCCATTTTAATGGGGGAGGTATTGTTATGGGCTTACCAAGAGAAGCCCATAAACAGGAGGCCCAACGAAGGAAAAGCCTCTGCATGAAGAAGAAGTCAGGGAAGCTCGTGAGGAAATAGATGGAATATAAATGGGAAAGCACCAATGAGAATGGGGTGGAAAATTGTTATGGAAATCTCCTCTCTCTCGTCAGTTCTCCCTCTAGTCTTTCTGTCATTCTTGCTGGTCTTCTTGTTCTGTTCTTTCATTCTTTCTGTGTTTCTTTCTCTTCTTGCTGTAACCCTTCTGATTTTTCTTGGCTGTATCACATGGACAAGATTACTATATTGTTGCTGTTACCCAGTGTGTTGAGAAATACCATTCGTCCATAGCAAAGCCATTACAAACTGGTGACAAAGCAAATGAATTTGATTTATCAGTTTTGATGAAAATTTCTGGGTAGATTCCTGCAATACGAGTAGGTTTTTGAAGGGCACAATGAGTTTGGTCAGACCCACAAACGACAAGCTTGTCTAGGTTCTCCTTGCCTATATATGTGGTGAAGCTTTTCGTCTCTTGCAACCACAAGAGTGCACAAAATGGCTTCACAAGTCGTCCCTAACATCACGCCACCTCCAACATTACTTAAGAAAAGGAAACTGTCTGGGAGTTCCAGAGCTTGTCCAAGCCAATTCATGACGATCTTTCATCAGGCGCAGTGGGTGATGATATCCAATTGAACCCAACAACACCGAAACCTGTGCTTAACATCTCGCCCATGAAACCTGCGACACTGCTACCGCTAGGTAAGTTGGCAAAGTAATTTGGACTTTGCCAATGTGTGATTCCTGGGACCATGTGCTGTTTCACATCACTCAGTATGGTTTCAAAGGGTTCAGGTTTACTTGGAGCGCAAGATGGAAACAGTTTTCGGAGATAGCCGTGTTGGACCTGACTTAGAACTGGGTAGTTAGCAACATTACAATGATAATCAACAAGGAAGTCAATCATCATGTAACCTTGCCTCTTGAATTCGTCTAGGTCCAAAGGGGTCATGGTGATTGATTGCAAGCGAATCATAAATAAGGAAGGTGTAATAGTTTCCACACTTATTAAGAACCAAATCTGGTAGCTGCCCCAACTTTAATATTCTCTAGATCTTACAGCTACCATCTAATTGGCTAATCACAAATAAGGAACGTGTCAAAATTTCCACACTTATAGCTACCATCTAATTCGCTAATCACAAATAAAGAATGTGTAACAATTTCCACACTCATTTATGACCAGATCTGGTAGCTACCCCAACTCAAATATTCACTGAATCTTATATCTACCATCTAATTGGCTCATCATAAAGGTGTCAAAATCTTCACACTTGTTATAGGACAAATCTAGTAGCTCTACCCCAACTCAAATAAGGAAGGGGTTAAAGTTTTCACAATTTTTTTTATAAAAAGACAATTCATATTAAAAGCAAAGTGAGCTTATGATACAACATTTGTGAGAGTAAGGAAAATAAGAGTACAATAAGTGCGAAAGGTGCAATGAGCCAAGAGCTAAAAATATAGAGGAAAAAATTCCTACAGCTTATGTCATGATTGCAGGATAATCACCTTGAGATGAGATTATTCTATTTAATTGGCCGCTTATGCTAATTATGGCAGTTTTTCTTGAGTAATATTTACATACTCCTAGAGTGACACATCATTCATATTCTGCTGAATGAAAATGTTCAAAGTGTTCTTTATTGTAGATCATATATCCTAATTATTTCTCTTTTTCCATAATAAATATATGTTATAATGGATTATAAAAAAAGATAAATACTTAAAAGAAATTTATGAAATACAAGATTCACAACATATGATACTTTGATAAATTTTTATTGAACAGAATATAAATAGCATGTTGCTACGGAAAGGATGCAAGTATTTCTCATTTTTCTTAACTTGTACTTGCGTTTATGTCTATGTGTGCATGTGCACCTCTGTACGTGATACTATATTTTCCAGGTGTGCCTACATAGTACTAGTTGAATGTAAGGTAGTCACGACTTATTAGGTGATCCCTTTGGGTACTTTACAATATTTTATTAGTTGGGATCTTTTTCATACGATATACTTTAAATATGTATAAAATATTTAAAATTGGGCTTCTTTTTGATCTCTTTCCTCTTCACTAGCTTCCTTTCCCATCTCAAGTTTCCGACCCTTGGATCAAATTAAATTTTGAAATATTAGGATTTAACATTTTTTAAAATATATTTTAGAATGTTAAATCCTAACCATTCAAAATTAGATGCAAGGGTTGAATCTATCCTTCGGAGCAAATTCAGAACTTATGAAATATCCATTTAAAGTCTTGGGCATTTAGTGCGAATGACTTGGGCATATAAAATATCCATTTAAAGTCTATGTGAAAGATTCGAGCGTACCTGACAAATCGAACATCTATTGCCGATCCTCACGCGGAATACATATCATCACGAGAGTGGATCAGAATGTGATACACAGCAAAAGCATGGAGAAGAGGGAGAAAACTTTCACAGATGAAGAGAGAAAATTTTGTGCAGGAGAAGAGAGCAAGTGTCCAGAATACCATTATCACTTATACGGTTGTTTCCTAAATAAAGGGATAGAAAAACCGTTCCCATTAAATCACTTCTCAATTGTTCCCATGTAAAATTAATTTAATTTTCACATTCAATCTTTTGGAAAAAATTACAACCTTGTACCTACAAATTTGCTCATTTACATTTTTTACTCTAAAATAGATTTTGGCCTTAACCCACTAAGGGTGGTCCATATTCTAACACTATGCAAACTACTATAATTATACTCCTTATCATTCTAAATATAAGTCACCTTCAAAAAATAGTTGAACATATTAAATTTGTTATGAAATTCTAGTAATTTATAGTATTACCCCTGTTAACTACATTAAACTCTATTAATTTTCACATTAAATTTTGGAGCTTCTCTATGTTTAATTTTCTTAATTACCGAAGAGCTAAAAAAATTTATTGGCGGTTTAATACTTACCAAACAAAAGGGACCATCCATGTCAAAACAAGTCGAGCTTGTGCTTCTTAATCGATATAGTCAAAATAAACGTATGCCCCAAGAACACTTAAAAAACAGTGTAGTTAACATTATAACTTAACTTCCAAATGAGAAAGGTGAAACATCGTGGAACTTACAAAATATTGTGAACATTAACTCAATTTTTCCCATCGTTTACCAATTCTTGCAATAGTACATCCTCTCTTGGCCAAATTATTATTTTTTTTAAAAATTTTCTTTGTATATAGATTGTTGTTCTTCAAAAGAATATAGATATCCTGAAACTTCAGAAATATAAATCTTTAGAGATGAATTTTTGAAATTGATACATATTAACTTATTTTCATCTATGGATGATGAGAGAAGTCGAACTCGTAACAACATCTAACTATCTAAGCCTATAACTTAAGAGAACTGAGTAATTATAAATAATAATGTAAATACCCAACTAGGCGCCGTCGATCCTTTATTCAATGACTTCAACTCAAGGCCCATTACAGGATTTTATGAATTATAGGAGCAATATTAATTCAAACCAGGTTCAGAGAGACTATCTTCTGTTGGTAGGAAGATACCTGCACTTCAGGAAAGAGTGTTTGTGAAGGGCCTCAATTGCCATGACAAGGTGGCAAGGGACCACCACAAAGCCCTGAATTATTTGCATAGCTCTCAGCTGGGACTTGTGGCAGGTTTGGAACTGGACCTCTCAAAAGATTGTTCGTCACTGTGAATGTCTTCAACCTTGAGAGCAAGCTTAGTTCTCCAGGGATCTGCCCGGTGAGTCGGTTTTGATCGAGTTTAAGCGAATTCAGATAGCTGCAATTCGCGACGCTCCTGGGGATTTTCCCGGAAAAATTATTGGAAGAGAGATCAAGAATTGTCACAAATGGAAGAAGAACATCAATATCTGCTGGAATTTTCCCAGAAAGGTCGTTGATGGACAGATCCAATCCTGTTAAGCTGGAACAATTTTGAATAGCACGAGGAAACTGTCCCTTGAGTCCCATGTTTGACAAATTTAGATTTATGACTCTGTTCTCACCAGGGTGCCAGCATTCGACACCAGTGAATCTGCAGATAAATCCTTCTGTGTTGTTGCTGAAAACCCAGGAAGACTTCAAATAACCATATGGGTCTTCAAGTGAATCTTTTATACTTTTCAAGCAGAAAATATCAGTGGGAGTCCCGTCGGTCATGATGCAGCTAAGCAGCAACAATAAGAAGTTAATGATAATAACATGATAAGCACACATAGTTTGGCCACTCATCAGAACCATCTTCAACGACACGATAAATCTCAAACACAAGCCAACCAGAAGGATCAATCTGGAAACAAGAAAAACCAGCTTGCTTGTATCAATGGCGCCAGATCGAGATATGGGGAAAAAAACACTAACTGTTGTTTAAACATAATTCACAACGATAATATATATATATATATAATCAAAATAAAACAAAGTCGAGTTGAATAAATATTCGAATACCCACCTGAGTTATCTCAGAATCCAACTCAGGAAAAAAGGACGATGCTTGCGAGGCTACTGAAGAACTATATATTATTGGGTAAGCCGCCGTGCGAGAAGTTTGAATAGAGTTTGTTGTATTTTTCCAAGTGTTGTGTTACGTAAGACCTGGTTGAAAAGTCTAAAGACCGAGTGAACAAGACAATTTGTTTGACTATACAAATTTTCTGAGTCATATATATATATATATATAGATTCAAAAATTATAGAAAAGGGAAAAATTTAATAAACTGTTTCTTTAGTCTGACCATATGAGATTACCAAAACGATGTAATGGAAGTATGGAGTGATGTGGCCCAGAAGGGTGGTGTAAATTATTTTAACAAAGTAGATGATTTCTAAGGAGTACGACATTCCTCAAATTAGACCTAATCAAATAGTCAGAGAAAGAAAGAGAGAGCCTTACTAACTTTGCATTCGAAATTATATGCAAAGTGGGTTTATAATTTAATTGTACTGAGAATTATTAGAATGCAGAGTGATTGAGGATATTGGTACATACGAAAGATAAGATGGGAATGATTCAAAGAGAAGTGATAGCAATATACAAGATAAATAATTAATTAGCTCTTTAGAAAATTTGTGTAAATTATGAAGAAAGAGAAACGAAGAACTACTGAATGGGTCAAACAAGGAAGGGGTCAAAATTTCCACGCTAAGAGGCGACGACTCGAATGTGAGTGGTGGGAGCACCAAGACCTTTTGCCAACTTTTTTTTTTACTTTTTAAAATTATCCTACCAAGATGAGTGGATGACTCTAGTGTAGCCTTTCTCCACTAGAACCATGAGGGTAAGTGATATTATAGAATAATTATCTATAAAAATAATACGTCATGTTACTTCATTCAACACAATATAAAATGTAGTAGCTAAGCCTTTTTTTTATTAATAATCTATGGTAATGATTCTTTTTGAAATTTATAATACGAAATATTTTTATTTTTCTTTAATGATATGTCCCGATCATATCTTATGAGTCGTAATTTGCAGCCTCGTATCACAGGACTTTCTCATATTTAAAGCTCCATTTACGTATAAGGATCGATAATTCTTTTAAAGACTCGAATTCGAAACTTAGAATTTTTTGTATGCATAAAATCATAATTAAAAAGACCTAAAATTTAAAGTTGGAGGATCCGGCAAAAGATAACAAAGTGAAAGGAAGTTTTTATTATTAGCATAAACGGTGCAAACGTACAACCAAGCGCCAAGATAACACAAGTTCGTCGGACGTAAAAGAATGATACAAACATAACTCATCAACTATTAGGAACCATTATAAAAATACCATTACCTAGATGATGATGATGATGATCCAACGAACCTTCAATCCAGTAAGATTATTTCAGCGAGAGCAGTGAACAATGGAGTAGGACTTGCCGCCAGAAATGACTTTATAATGCTGTAACCTATTTTCGCCATTTTGGCCACCCTAGTACGATTGAAAGTCGAAGACGATTCCGGTTCCGGCTCCCTTGTGGGGACGAATCTCGATCTTAACCAGGAAAACAAAGAGGTTATGACTGATATGATCCAGCTTTCATGATGACTTTCATTATTGCTTCTTCTTGTTGCAGGTGGTGATGGCCTTTCAGCCTTCATCTCATGTATGACCAAGCTGCTTCTTCTGGCAGGAGCAGTAGGAGGCGGTGGAGGACGGACATTATTGTGATAGTCACCTTCCCAGACGTAATCAGCGTTGTTAGAATAGGGAACTTTGTCCTTAGGAATCAGCCTCGTAGTCGTCCTCCCGTAGGGATCAGCCATAAGGTTCATGAGACTAGGGTGCAAGATTGTGCCCATATCCATGAAGGGAAATTGGGTTCTTGGGTGTATGTATGTGGTAGGGCGAGGCATGATGAAATAGTGGTCTTGAAGGACCAAAGGGTTATTATAATTCGGTACAAATTGGTACCTAGGCTCAATAAATCCTACTTTCCGTCCACTGTAGTACTCATCAGATGAGTATTCTCCCTCACGTCGCGGCCTCTTTCGGCGGTGGTGGCGGCCGGGACGCCATGGCTGATTCGTTGTCTCTCCAAAATCCCTTTCCTTTTGTCGCCCCATAATTATTAAGCTTCTAGTTCCACCTTGACACTTCCATCTTGTTCTTGAGCTGATATATAGTGTTATTTCTGGTCAACCTTTTCTCTCTTTTCACACTGTTGGTTTGCTCAATATTTTTCTCATTTTTGAGTTTACTATTTAGTCAACTCGCATATTCATAATATACTTCTATTTATTAATTTATTACATGCTTTAAAAATGCCATTTTCTTCGGTGCCCAATAAGACGCCAACAAGTTAGTTCATACATGGTAAATACACTACAGATCTATCTATGATGCTTGATTGCGTTGTAAGATTAAAGAAGCATTTGTAACTAATCGCTTCTTCCAACTATTTGATGGAATCACTACTAAAAAATTACATAATTGTCTATTTACAGTTGACCATAGAAACATACCTACATTTTTTAGATAAATGCAATTTGTTACTTATATATAAAACCAACCCATACGAAAGAATATCATGGATATGTAGGACTTGAGGTTATCAGATGTAAAGGGATAAGTCAGTTAAGTTTGCATGTACAGCTGTCCATATCTGGTTATGTAACTAATTAAGTTAGTTATTTTGTTATTCTTGTTAACAGTTCCTGTAACCAACATTGTTATATATAAGGATGAAATGTAACTCATTGAATTACGATTGAATAAGAAATTTCTTCTCTCAGTTTCTCTCCTGGTTTCTATCTCAATCCCTTTTTTGGTTTCTGTCTCATGGTATCAGAGTAATATCTTCTTTTCTTGCATCTATCTTGAGCCCCGTGCTACCTTGCCGTTCACATCAGCAGCCACTTTCCCCATTCATATCTCTTTCCTTTCTTGTCATTGTGCTCACGCTGCCTTGCTTTTCACATCCGCAACCACTTTCCCAATTCATATCTCTTTTCTTTCTTGCCATTGTGCTTCCCTCATGTTTACGACGGAGTCTTCCCAATCGACGACGGTAAAGGACGTCTCTCAAGATCCTTCACACTACTACTATATCCATCCGAACGAGAATCCGGCTTAATTCTGGTGTCTCCGCCTCTCGATGGCCTCAATTACAGCACCTGGGCTCGAGCTATGGCGATGGCAATTGAAATGAAGAATAAGCTCGAGTTTGTGGACGGAATGATCTCAACGCCTCCCCGCACGATGCAACACTCTCATTCTTTCTTGGCTTACCAGATCTCTTTCACCATCGATTGCTCAGAGCATCCTTTGGTTGGATACTACTGCAGCTATTTGGAAGGATCTTCAGGATCGCTTCTGTCAAAGGGACATTTTTCGCATATTTGAGCTCCAGGAGGAATTGTTCCAAACTCTCCAAGGTGACTTATCTGTCTCTAACTACTTTACAAAATTGAAGATTATTTGGGATGAACTTTTGAATTACCGTCCTCTATCAAATTGCTCATGTGATGCTCGGAACTACCAAGAACAAGATTTTGTTATTCGCTTTCTAAAAGGCTTAAATGATCGTTTTGCTACTGTCAAGTCCCAAATCATGCTACAATCTCCTTTACCTTCTATCAATCGTGTCTTCTCACTTGTGATCCAACAAGAACGAGAATTAAATGTTGCATATGACATCAAGATTTGCGCTGCTGCAAGTGTACTGAGAAACCATTCTCCATCTAGCTTATATGTTTCCTCAAAATCTAACACTAATGGCATAAATAACACTAAAAAATTCTGTACATATTGTAAAAAGCCTAGGCACACTATTGATACATGTTATAAGAAACATGGGTATCCTCCTGGTTTCAAGTTCAGAACATCATCTGCTGCTGTGCATAATTCCATTGCTGCTACAAATTTGCCTGAACCATCCACTGCTTCCAACATTGCACCTCCAGCACCACAATTCACTCTAGATCAGTATGACAAATTACTTGCTATGCTTAATGCTTCTTCTGTTACTCAAAAACCACATATATCTACCTTGACCCTCACTAACAATTCTCAAGCTCAAGTTACTCTTCCTAAACCCTCAGGTAACTCCCCTGTTATTCTAAATTTCATTTCTAGACCTCATATCTGGATTGTGGACAGTGGGGCCACTGACCATGTTTGCTTTTCTCTATCTTGCTTTACTTCCTATACAGCGATATCTCCTTTCCCTGTTCAATTACCCAATGGCACCCTTGCAAATGCTACACATATAGGCATTGTGCATTTGTCTTCCACTATCCAATTAACCAATGTTCTTCATGTTCCTCATTTCTCTTTCAATATTATCTCAGTTTCCAAACTCACATCCTCTCTTTCATGTTTAGTAACCTTTTTGGCTCATACCTGTCTTATTCAGGATTTGACCACAATGAAGATGATTGGTACAGTTGAAGTCATGCAAGGATTATATCTCTTCCACAACAATGCAACCACCTCAGTTTCTTCTGTTTTAAATCATGTATCTTCTACTGTTCCTTTTGATTTGTGGCATTTTCACCTTGGGTATGTTTCTCCAAATGTTTACAAATTCCTTGCTCAACAATTTCCTTTCCTTTCTTGTAAGACTGATATGTCACATTGTGATGCTTGTCACTTTGCAAAACAGAAAAGATTACCATTTCCTCATAGTCTCACTAAATCCCTTAAACCTCTGGAGCTTTTACATGTTGACATATAGGGTCCATATGGCTTAGCATCTGTTTATGGTCATCGTTATTTCCTCACTGTTGTAGATGATTACACTCGCTTCACTTGGATTTTTTACTTAATTCAAAATCCGTTGCCCGTACACAATTACAAACTCTCATTATTCAACTTGAAAATCAATTTGAAGGTTCTGTTAAAGCCATACGTTCTGATAATGGTCCTGAATTCCATATGCCTTCTTTTTACTCTTCCAAAGGTATCATTCACCAAACTTCATGTGTTGAAACTCCTGAACAAAATGGGATTGTTGAACTCAAACATCATCACATTTTAAATACCGCTTGTGCTTTGCTTTTCCACAGCCATTTACCAAAAATTTACTGGTCTTATACTATTTCTCACGCTATCCATATCATTAACAGATTACCTTCTCCAATTTTAAATAACAAATCTCCTTTTGAAATGCTTCACAATACTCCAGTTATTCTTCCCTTCGTGTTTTTGGTTCCTTATGTTTTGCTAGCAGCCTTTGAGCTCACAGAACAAAATTTGATCATAGAGCTTGCAAAGGTTTTAAGCCTGGCACAAAGGGATATGTCCTTCTTGATTTGCATACTAGGAACATCTTCTCCAGCAGATATGTTTTATTTTATGAATCTATTTTTCCCTTCACTCCCTCTACATCTTCTCCTTCTGCAAATTTACCCTTACCTCAACAAACAGACCTTGTTGATCCTCCTATCCCTCCTTCTTCCATTTCAACTTTTGATCACCATATCTCCCCTCCATTATCTCCTAATCCCCCTTCCTCTCCAACTCCAGTAAGAAAATCTTCTAGACCCCGCCAACCTCCCACCTATTTGCATGACTACCATTGTGCTCTTTTGACTTCAACAACTTCGTCTTCTGTTACATCAGATTCTGTTAAGACTAGTCATGCCAAATCAGATTCCAACATCAAGTATCCCATTTCCTCTGTTTTATCATAGAATCGTTTCTTTCCATCTCACAAACATTTTGTGTTATCTATCTCTATTCCTTTGGAACCACGCTCTTACAACCAAGCTGTCAAACATCCTGAGTGGCAAGCTACTATGCACGCAGAAATTCTAGCTCTAGAGCAAAATCATACCTGGTCCTTAGTTGAATTGCCTACTGGAAAGCATCCTATTGGTTTCAAATGGGTGTTTAGGACAAATTTCAAGCAAAATGGTGAGATAGACAAGCATAACTAGTTGCTAAAGGCTACACACAAGTTGAAGGTGTGGACTATTTTGATACATTTTCACCTGTAGCAAAACTTACCACTGTTCATTTTCTTTTGGCCTTTGCTGCTGCTAATCACTGGTTTTTGGAACAATTGGATGTTAATAATGCCTTTTTACATGGTGATCTTGATGAGGAAGTATATATGACTTTGCCTCCTAGACTCTCTGCTTCTCCTACTAATTTGGTATGTAAACTCCACAAGTCTCTCTATAGTTTAAAGCAAGCTAGTCGCCAATGGCATGCTAAGCTCCCTTCTGCCCTTGTCATGTCTGGATATAAGCAATCAATGTCTGATTATTCCCTTTTTATCAGACTTGACCATCAGTCTTTTATTGCATTATTGGCGTATGTTGATGACAAAGTGCTAACTGGTAATGACATGACAGAGATTAAGCGCATGAAATCTCTCTTAGACACCCAATTCAAAATCAAAGATCTTGGCCCCCTCAAATATTTTTTGGGCCTTGAGATTGCACGGTCCAAACAAGGACTCTCAATATGCCAACGAAAATTTGCTTTGGATATCTTGTTTGACAGTGGCTTTCTTGCTGCCAAGCCTGCTTCTACCCCTCTTGATCGCACCACCAAGCTCTCCCAAGAATCAGGCACTCTCCTTTCTGATGGTTCTCGATATAGACACTTAGCTTGTAAATAATAACACTCATCGTCATGTCCCTATTATAAGGTACTATTTAAAAGAAATGTGCGATCCATTTTATTTATGTTACCAAGTTGAGTATTAATTCCATTTTCGAAGGTTGCCCTATTTATTTTTACTTATCAAATTTTTATATCTATCTGCATTTAATTATCTTACTTGGGATGGTAATTTTTTCGAGTACATATAATAATTGATGTCTATATAGCAGTCCCCGGTATGCTCTTATATTACATTGACTTGAACCAAAATAAATGATATAAAAAATAATAATACATTCACATATCACATTTAATTACTTACACGATATCGGTTGTTCATAATAACTTGCTAGTACAAAAAGCCGAGTTAAAAGAAGCAAGTCAGTCAATTAAAATTTTTCTGTTGGGCGAAAAGTCAGTTAATTATAATTTAATTATGATTATTTCTTTTCAGTTTAATTCTACTACATCTTTCTCTTACCTGCCATTTAACTTATATATACATCGTTGGCGAGGAAGAATAATTGCATTCACACAGTTTGTTCCCATATATAAGATAAGGGATAACATATAAATTTTCTTCTCTCAAGTTTATTATTTATTTGATCGTTCATGAGGTTTAATGTTTATAAATCATAAGACCACAATTACCGATGCAAGACAATAATGCACTGATTAAACACTAAAACAGCTTTCATCAACTCATTGAAACTTTAGTGCCCAATATACTATTCATTTTTTAGTTTACTATTTAATCAATGCACATGTTCACACTCTTTGATTAATGTTTACATTGCGAATGTTTTAAAAATACAACATAATTCGGTGCCGTGCCGATGATACCAACATGTTTTTTGGCAATTAATTTGGTATACACTTCCTGTATATACGGTACACTTAGGGCCCATGGACTCCCATTTAGAAACATAGGTTCTGTGGTAAAATATAGGTTTTATCCTAAAATATAGGTTTTGTTCAGGTTTTATCACCTTTGTCGCCAATAAAAGCATGACTTTCAGAGGCGACTTACAAAGTTGCCGCAAAGGGTATACGTTGTGATTTTTTTGTCTCCACTGAAAATCATTTTTTGTAGTGATAATGGGTTATGGAGAAAAAATAATCAAGAGAAATTTTAAATTTATGATATATAAGAACCACAAAAAAGATTATTGGAATTTTTTCATTGAAAAGAGCATGAGTGAGGTAAGACTATAGAAACGTGTAAATATTTCTCTACTTTCATTAAGACTTATTTTAAATTAATGCTATTAAAAATAGGGATCCAAAAACTAAAACTTGTAAAACCTGAACTTTTAATGAGTTTTTGTCTTAGCCTGTATACTTAATTGCCTTAACTCTGTTAAACCCTAACCAAATTTTTATTAAATCATAGAAAGTAAAAATCACAATTGAAATTACAAGTTCTCAAAGCAGAATTCAATGAAAGTATAAGGACTAATAATAGGATTAACCCAATTTTATATATATAAAATAAAAATTGAAAACGAAACCAATAGGTACCTAAACCTAAAAGGTTTAAAGGTGGATCCCGTAGAAGAAAACAAAGTGAAAGAAAGTTTTATTCGCATAACAAAAACAGAACCAAGTGGCAAGAGAAGACGAAGGCCAATTGCATCAATTATTGGCTATATCATCACAAGCTGGTCAGACCAAAAAGAGTAACACAAACATAACTCAAGGATTAATTAAGAAGAATTATCATATCCGCAGTGACCCGTAGGCATTAATGAGAGCAGTAAACAATGGAGCTGGATTTTGAGGCGTCACTTTTATTGCTATGAAAAGGAAGAAATTGTAATGGCACTGTAATAATGTGATAGGAAACTGGAAGTATTACTGATATAAGGCACAGAGGCCAAATCCAATACAACGAATAAGAACTATAAACTCAACAAGTATCTCTGACAACTGGATATAGAAGGTGGTTGCAACAAATAACAGAAAGAGAAATGAGGGAGGGGTCACAGAGAATCCATTTAGAAGAGGGAGGAGACAAATAACCAATTACCACTACTCTCATCGTTGCTCCCCTATTTATATTCCATCTGCCCTTCTATCTCCCGTAACTTCCACGTTTTCTTCTTCATCCTCGTGCTCTTCCTTCGTTGGGCTGCTTCATCGTGGGCTTCTAGATCTCTTGGGCTTCTGCTCTTTGTAGTCTGCGTCATAGTCCCCACTGGATCCATCACAATACCCCCTCCCGACAAGGAACCTTGTCCTCAAGGTTCAGTGTTGGAGCTAAACGGCGGATATCATCTTTGAATTCCCATGAGTCTGGTAGAGGACCGTCCCATCGTACGAGAAACTGTTGGCGCCACTTGTCCTCATGCTGTACCTTACGCTCAGATAAAACCTCCACAAGGTAGTATACGAGATCCTCTGGTAAGGTATGGAGAGGTAACGGTAAATAAGAGTCCCCAGTAGCCTTGTCATGAAATTGCTTGAGTTGGGATATGTGAAAAATAGGATGGATTTTCTCATGATCCGGCAGATGAAGACGGTAAGCAACTTGTCCCACGCGCTTTGTAACTTGAAATGGTCCAAAATATTGGAGAGCCAACTTGTGGTATTTGCGTAGTTGAACTGAGTGTTGGCGATAGGGCTGAAGGCAGACCAAGACCCAGTCACCGACTTGAAATGCCAATTCGCGATGAGTTTGATCGGCAAAACGTTTCATGCGATGTTGTGACAGAAGAAGGTTATGCTTCAACACAACCAATACTTTATCCCATTCACAGAGCTGTTGATGCACATCAAATGGGGTGTCTTCCAAAGAAGAGTGTCGCAATAGGGGATGTGGGTCTCTACCATAAACGATTTTGAATGGCATGAATCCAGTCGACGAATGGAACGCGGAATTGTACCAAAATTCAGCCCAAGGAAGATATGCTAACCACTGTCACGGATATTGATGAACATAACAGCGGAGATACATCTCAAGACATTTGTTCAGGGCCTCAGATTGGCTATTGGATTGGGGATGATATGCAGTAGAGAAACACAGTTTAGTACCTTAGAGTTTCATTAGATGGCGCCAAAAAGCACTCGTGAAGGTCTTATCCCTATCTGAAACAATGGTGCGTGGGACTCCATGAAGCCTCACTATCTGCTGCAAGAAAGCGTCGGCGACGACTGAACTGGAAAAATGAGGAGGCAACGGTGTGAAATGACCATATTTAGATAATCGATAAACAACAACCATGATGACGGAGAATCCACGGACTAGTGGGAGCCCAACTATGAAATCCATGGTGACGTCTTCCCAGATGTCTTAGCCAGCAGGGTGCAGGTTCGATGTCTTAGCCTGTTGGCACATAGAGCATGACCTGCTGAAAAGACGGATGTCAAGGCGTATGTTGGACCAAAAAAAGAGACGCGCAATGCGATGGAAGGTACGCAAGAACCCAGCATGGCCTCCTATTGGTGCAGTGTGAAACTCCAGCAATATTTTACGAATGAGATCAGGGTTATCATGCGGAATAACGAGGTGATTCTTCCAATACACAACGTCATCCTTTAAATGATATGCCGTGGTGTTAAGGGACGCGGCAGTAGCTAGAGCAAAGGCCTTGATGGTGTTGGAGGCCCGTACCTGTGCGTACAGCTGATCCATAAAGGACCCTTCCATAGACGACAAAGCCATGCATGAGGCGTGGGATAAAGCATCTGCAACTTGGTTTAACTTGCCCAAGCGATACTCAATGTTAAAGTGATACCCCAAGAGTTTGGATAAGTATGCTTCTTATTCTGGATTCTGAAGAACCTGATAGTGGAGATGCCGAAGGCTCACGTGGTCAGTGCGAATTATGAAGTGATGGCCCATAAATATTGACAAAACTTGGCGACGGCTGAAGTCACAGCGTACAATTCCCGTGCGTAAACTAACTGAGCCTGCATGCGAGTCAAGAGCTTCTTCGAGAAAAAAACGATGGGGTGATTGTCTTGGCTCAAAACTACGCCGATGCCTATTCCGGAAGCATCCGTCTCAAGGATGAAGGACTTGGTAAAATCTGGCAGTGCAAGAACATGGGCCGTGGATAGTACACTCTCAAGGGCATCAAAAGCTTGTTGAGCGATTTGTGACCAACGGAATGCGTCTTTCTTCAACAGGTCAGTTGATGGACTTGCTAGGTATGCATAGTGTCGGATGAATCTGCAATAATAACCGCTAAGACCCAGGAATCCTTTAAGTGTCGTCACGGTGGATGGTAGGGGCCAATCTGTAATTACCTTGATCTTGGCACTGTAAACTTCAACTCCTTGACTTGATAGCACATGGTCGAGATATTCTATCCGTCTTCGGCCGAAGGCACATTTGCTAAGTTTAGCGACCAACCGATGCTCTGTTAACGTCTCAAGAACCAGAGCTACATGCTGTAAGTGTAATTCCCACGTAGCACTGAAGACCAAAATATCATCAAAAAAGATCAGAACAAAGCGGCAGAGAAACGGCTTGAAAATGCGATTCATCAGAGCTTGAAAAATGGCGGGGGCGTTGGTGAGGCCAAAGGGCATCACTAGCCATTCGTAGAGGCCCTGATGAGTTCGAAAGGCAGTCTTCCCCTGATCGGCTTCCCGTCACAGGATCTGGTGATAGCCAGATCGTAGATCAAATTTGGAGTAGAAAACGGAACCATGGAGTTCATCCAGCAACTCGTTGACAGTGGGCATGGGGAAAGCGTCCTTCACGGTCACGGCGTTCAAAGCACGGTAGTCAACACAAAAATGCCAGGTGCCATCCTTTTTCTTAACCAGGATGACAGGGGCAGAGAACGGGCTGCAGCTTGGTTGTATCATGCCGTCTTGTAAGAGGTCGGAGACTATCTTCGTTATCTCTGTTTTCTGATTGTGAGCATAGCCGTAAGGGCGCACTTTAACGGGACCTATCTTTGGCATTAAGTCAATGCGATGCTAGAGTTCTCTGTGTGGTGGGAGACCCTGAGGAACAGAAAACACAGAAGAAAAATGTAATAATAAAGTGCGTAAGTCGCTAGGTATAGTAGGAGGGATCTCACAGTTAGAAGGTTCCATGCCCTGAGTCTCGAGAGGTAACATTCCGTAATGGCATCTGTGCATGTGAGGCGGATGAGGTGGTGGCATTAAGCATAAGAAGCCGTAGATCCACGATACCTGGTGAGGGTAATAAATTCGTTATTAAGGATGAATTTGATGGTGGAGGTCGAGTAATTGGCAACGTGTGGTCCTAACGTTTCCAGCCATGCTGCGCCTATAACCACATCAATGGCCGCGATTGGAAGCACGAACATGGATAGGAAGATGGTATGCCCACAGATCTGGATGGGTACATCCTTGATGCTCTGGTTGCTGCTTAGGATCTTCCCTGTACCCCCAAGTACTCGGATGGTAGGTGTGTGTATGATTGGGATGCCCAAGTGTTGCACAATACGGGGGTGGATAAAGTTGTCAGAGCTACCCCCGTCTAACAGAATCTGAATGTCGGTGCCTTGCATAAGACCATGAAATCGAATTGTGGCTGCCCCTGTGTCCCCTGCAATGCATGTAGAGATAGATGGTGGCCGGTATCCTCAACTTCTTCAATGGTCGCATTTAGTGTCGATGTCGCAGCATCATCCTCTTCGCTGCATAAGAGCATCGGTTGCTTGTTTGGATAACGATGCGTAGGAGAAAACTTTGCATCGCATGTGAAACACAAGCCCTTCTCTCGTCTGATTTGCATCTCAGGCGATGTAATCCGTCTGACCAGCGACTTTACCGGTGTTGGCAACAAGGGGGTAGATTCGCCTTCCCAACGCTGCTAGTTGTGGAGGACGGATGAGGCGATGTCCCCGGCGTTGTAGGAAGTGGTTTCGGAAGGGCGGCCGTAAAACGGGTTTTGAAGAGTGCGTCCGTCTTTGGAGAGACCGCATGCAACGTAGATGATTCTGCAAACAACCGCGTGACAGCCATGGCACTCAACACAGTATGGGGTCGTTATACCAAGACGTCCCGCTTTAGTGGACTAGAAAGACCACTAATATAGCAATCCAGGAGGGCAGACTCTGGGATGTTCTCTGTACGATTCGCTAAGGCGAGAAACTTGGAATTATATACCTCCAGGGAACCCCCGATATTGCTCTGTGTAAGTTTGAATAGCTGTGATCGCGCACAATCAAACTGTGAAGGGCCGTATTGCAACTTAATGGCCTTCACGAGTGTGGTCCAATCCACAATCCTACCAGTTTTCTCCAGCATTTGAAACCATGGAAGGACATCACCGTTGAAGTGTACAGAGGCCAACACTAACCTCTGAGGATCCAGAATGTCATAGTACCAGAAATATTGTTCAGCTTTGAAAAGCCATGTCAATGCCTCGGTGCCATCAAAATGTGGAAAGTCAAGTTTGACTGTACGAAGATGATGCGCGTAGGAGGAGACTGGTTGGGCCATTGGGGTTGGGCTAGCAGTAGCCGGAGTGGTAGCTGGCATAGGTTGGTCTAGCCGCTGGTGGATATGGTCGACGGTCTGTGCTAATGACTTGATCATGGAATGCAGCTGATCGAGCTGATCAAAGCGTCCTTTCGCGTAATCCATGAACTCTGTTGTTCGTTTGATCTCGGCTCGCATGTCTTTCAGTCGAGTGTTCTCTGCCATTACTGGCTGGAGAGCTCGATGAAAGCACCAATTGTAATGGCACTGTAATAATGTGATAGGAAACTGGAAGTATTACTGATATAAGGCTCAGAGGCCAAATCTAATACAACGAATAAGAACTATAAACTCAACAAGTATCTCTGAAAACTGAATATAGAAGGTGGTTGCAACAAATAACATAAAGAGAAATGAGGGAGGGGTAACAGAGAATCCATTTAGAAGAGGGAGGAGACAAATAACCAATTCCCACTACTCTCATTGTTGCTCCCCTATTTATATTCCATCTGCCCATTCTATCTCCCGTAACTTCCACGTTTTCTTCTTCATCCTTGTGCTCTTCCTTCATTGGGCTGCTTGATCGTGGGCTTCTAGATCTCTTGGGCTTCTGCTCTTTGTAGTCTACATCATAGTCCCCACTGGATCCATCACAGAAACCCATTATCGCCAATCTAATCAACCTCTCTTAAATAGCTGATGATATTATAAATCTGAAACATATTCTCGCCAGTCTCATGAACTCATCACGAGTAGGAGATAATAATGTCCTCGGCCTCCACCACAAGGTCTTCTTTGCAACGCAAAAAAGCTTGTGGGTGCTGTGATCAAGCTCATATCATCACTTTGGTTGTTCATTCTAATTCTTGATGAATTTGGAGTCTCAGCTCTGACGACGACCTGCAACCTTCTTCCTCTTGAAGATGAAGGAGAAGGAACATTGAAATAGTCCCTTTGCCAGTTATCCAGAATCAATTTTTTCGCACAGTACACATGGTAGCAGTAGTTTCCACAAGAGGACACCTAGAACCACCCTCTGATGAATGGTTCCTGCCTCTCGCATTCCATACACTCGACGTTGGGTGGCACTGTGTCCTTAAGAATCAGATTCATCCTATTATAAGGATCAGATATAGTGCTCTCCAGGTTCAAGCAACAAGGGTGAAAGTAAAGCCAGCTGCGTTTGGACAGAACAAAATATTGATACAGGAACCCTTGAACGTCCCTCCGGCAAGCATGGCACAGCTGGCAGCTCAGTCCAGCTAGAGGTATCTAGAGGAACTTGAATCTGCAGTCAGTACCAGTGAATGGATGAGTTATGGGTCGGTCTATAGGGTGAGCCTTGAAATAAACCTCGTGAAGGATGAAACGAGGATTCTTTTCACTTTGGTACCTCGGACCAAACCCTAGTTCTTTACATCCACTGCACTCAAATGGCTTTTGGTCGTCATTTTTCAGCCTCATTAGATGGCGATGCCATGGGTGATTCATATTTTGCCTCTACAGAATCAATTTCTATTCAAACTTGAGACTTTCATCTGCTTCTTGAGGAGCTTATATGTAGAGTTGTTTCTGGTCAAGGTCAACCCTTATCTTCTTGAGCTTATCTCTCTTTTCATACTGTTCGTTGCTCGGTACCTTTCTTAATTTGTCAGTTTACACCTATTCAGTCTTTCATTATTTTATTACACGTTCTAAAAATACCATATAATTCGGTACCCAAGATGCCAACAAGTTACTTCAATATTAGATTATTTTATTGGACTGAGAGATTAAGTATTACAAGTTCTATTACACGTTTTTATTATTTTATTGGATTAAGATACTAAGGAAGTTAAATACATTACTTATAAGTATTTATTTATGTGTAATATTTGATTGCATATCAGTTTATAAAGCAGGTAAATTAATTTAGAACAAATAATAAATATAAATACTTTAAAATAATAGATTTAACTTAACCCCTAAAAAGTTAATTGGCTCTTGTATTATCAATCAAGAGTATAAATAAACTACTCATTTTTCATGGTTGATAGCATCGTTAGATTAAAGAAGCATTTAATCCCTATCATGCTGTCGCTTCTAATCAAATTATTTATTACTTCTCAATTGATATTTCTTACCATTCTCATTAATTATAAGTCATATCAAACCATATATCATCGAATCTACACAAAGGTGGTTGAGTCAATGACATTGTTTTAATATCTAAAATGAATAATTTTCTTCAGTTTTGCCCTTATTTAAGGACTTAAAGCTATAATCATTATATTAGATATCATGTCTCTTCTTAGTAAATTGTAATAGGGGTAATATATGAAAAAGTTAATTAATGACCCACAAGGTGACTTATGTTTAGAACCATCAATTCTTTCTAAAAGACGCTTTACATAAGAAATCAAATGGAGTATAAGTCTTTGTTTAGGCCCTCCATGCAAATCTAGTACCCAAAACACAGGGTTGCCACACATCTTGGAACCCATGTGGCAACTTTAACTTAGCGGGCTAGGAGGTGATGAGCACCGAACCTAAATCCATATCGATACATGATTCAAAATCTATATTAAGGGGCAATGTTCCTAACTGATAAATAATGGCGTTTACTCTTGATTCTATGTGAAATATATATTGTTGGAAAATGGGCCACCTTTGATGGATTAGGCCCAAAATCCATGTGGTGGGTTGAATGTACAACTATAGATTTCTGTGGGAACAAAGTTGTAATATTCCCAATTGAGTGAATTTGAAAATTAAAAATGAAATTTTGAGTGGGAACGGTTGAGGGAAGGATTTGTGCGGGAACAGTTTTCCCATTCCTCTATTTGAGGAACCAACCCATACGTGAATAAACCACCATACATCAATTCTTCTCTCTCCCTCTTCCAAAACTCTCTCTTCACCCAGAGTGCCCTTTTACTGTGTCTTGCATCTGGATCCGCTCTTGTGATTCATATTCCACATGGGTATTTGCAGTATATGTTCGACTTGTCAAGTATGCCCGAATCCTTCAGTGGTATCAGAGCAAACGAGTTCCTATGACAAATTTCTTTCTCACTGTATAGAGTTTTTGCACTGTGTATAAATATTCTTTTTTGGTTTTTCATAAAAAGCATATCCACATTTTCTCGTTTGTTTCGTTATGCTCTTTCAATTGTGCTGCATGTTTCTCTGAATTCATCACAGTATCTTGTTCACCTTCATCTATATGGTAGAAATGAAATTTTTTCAGCAAACATATTTCAAGGACTGTGATATTCATATGAAAGAGTTCTCTGGTTTAATTTATATGTTTCCATATCTATTCATTTTTCATTTTCTTATGTATGCTTGGGTGTACTTTTATGTATGTGTTCAAATGGTATGCCTATAAGAGATGAAACAAAAAAACAAAGAAAGAAACGAGACAGAGACAGAAATGGAATTAGAAAACTAAAACAAAAAAAATCTGGGTCCTCATAAAACACACGATTTAGGCTTAAAAGATGTGTCCATAGTATAAAGCTCTTCAAGACGAGAACGTGGACACCTAGAACACGATGAACGGATGCCGGACAAAGAAATTATGGAGGAAAAACGAAAGTTGAGTTCCATCGCATTTTTCCAGAAAAACCCAGGCCTCAAGTTTGGTCCCATTGTGTAGAGCTCATTGAAACGAAGAAATAAACACCAAAAACACGAAGAACGGACGTCAAATGGCGAAGATGTGGCCGAAAAACGCATCAGTCGTCGAGTGAACAATAACCGTCTAAAATATAAAAACGAAGAGGGCGATGAACAGTCAGCGGTGGGTCAGCGCGTGGGTCGGGTCGGGTACTAGGGCTCCGCCGTTTTAACCAAAACTGTACGTTTTGGATAAATAAAAAAACACTAAAAAAATTTGGCAGACTCGGCGAGAGAGGCCCAGACCACGGAAAAAAAGTTTTTTTTGGACCGGGCCAAAAAGGCCCAGACCATGCAAACAAAAAAAAAACCAAAACGCCTCTACTCAGATTTGAACCCACGACCACACAGACATTGACCACGTGCCTGACCAGTCGAGCTAGGTGACCCAACTAAAATAAAAGAGATGCAAAATATATATGTATTAAAAACCATGAGTGGGTTTTTGCTCCAGCTTCTGAATTTCTCTAGAATTTTTCTTCTAGGGGCGTGTGAACGTGCGTGTGAGCTCCAAATAAGCCACGGTTTGTTTCTAAAAATCATAAAATTAAATATCTTCAATTTGATATGCAATTTGCCTATTTTAAAGGCAATTATGGATCTTTTTTGAATTAAAATTAGTTCTTAGTTAAAGGATTCTTGAAATTTTTTCCAAAATAATTTTTTTCAAAAAATTCATTTTTTTTAGGAAAATCAATGGAGCAAGAATTCTCACATAGCACTAAAACACTGACTTATGGATCAGTGGACTATGAATATATGGATGAAAATATTCCTAATGAAGATCCTAAACAACACTTTGAGGAAGACCCAGAAGAAAAGGATCCTGAGGAAGACCCAAAAGAAGAGGATCCTTAGGAAGAGCCTCAAGAGGATCTGCAGGATGATCTTGAAGAGGATCCTAAGGAAGATCCTCAAGGGAAACCTAAAGAGCATCCCGAAGAAGATCCTGAAGAGAATCCTGATCAGAATAATGAGGGTGGACAAGAGCCTCAAGAGGTTTACACCGACCCAGGTCCTAAATCCTCATTTTCATTTAATTCAAAACCTCAAAACAATGACGAGGAGGTCAACCAACCTTTTTCCCCCGCGATGGCAGCAACGATAGCCAAACATGATACAATGAAAACTGCTAGAGCTAAGAACATAAAGATCATATACGGCATCATTACTAACTACGTCACCGGTATAACTGACAGTGAATCTTCACAATTTTATGTGAATGCCATAATGAAGTATCGTGCAGCAGTTAGAGATACAGGGACACTTGTATAACACTTTTTTGGATTGATGCGATAGAGAGAACAACAACATTTATGCTGCACAAAAGTCAATACTTTAGGAGACTTAGGAAATGAATTATTGACTATTGTATTGCGAATCTCTAAAGATGTATTGCGTTTTTAGGTCTATATGTGTTTTTTCCTTTATGTTTTATTAATGTTGTCTAAACATGATGTGATGTATTTTTTAAACCTTAGTGTATTGTGAAATATGAAGTATTTGATTTATGTGAATTATTATCAATTATTTATTGTATTTCACAAGATATTCACTATTATACACCTTTTTATAAGTGGGAGCTTTTAGAAAATAAGACTTCTAAAAGTTAACGATTTAAAAAGTACTTATATAATTCCTGAAAGAAAATAATGTGATCACTAGTGTTTGTATGATAGGAGGTACAAACGTATCATCCTAATCGCAGATCTAGCAATGATATTATCTACTTGTCAAGAATAATATAAGTACGAGATATTGTATACTGTGATGTGCTATATATACGCTAAAAACTTGGCATTTAAGAAAACATTATTTTAACACAATAACTTGTCACCTCAGACTTGGAAATGGTGGCAAAAAGCATTATTGCCGAATTAAACAAAGGTGACAAGTTGAACAGTGACAACTGGCATATCTGGCACCATAAGGTACAATATATATTGGAAGAACAGGAGGCCCTTGAGCTACTGACACCATTCTAGAAAAACCTGAGGATGGGACTTCAGCCCAGCACAGAAGGAACCTGGAGTTATACCAAGCCTGAAAAAAAAAGAACAGTATTGTAAGAGTTATCCTACCGAGCACTATGGAGAATGACCTTATGTGCCAGTATGAGAAGCATCCTACCGCACATTCCATAGGGGCGGTCCTTAGAGATAAGTTTGGTGGAACTTCGACCACTAAACTCAGAAGACTGATAATCAAGTTTGACACATACAAGCTTCAGGGTAATACACCCATGAAACAGCATCTCCGAGACATGTCAAACATGATTAGGGAGCTCCAAGAAGCTGGACACAAATTGACTATTGAGCAGCAAGTGTAAGTTGTAATCAGATCACTTCCCCATAGTTGGGAACATATGAAGGTAAACCTAACTCATAATGATAACATCGTCACTTTTGATGACGTTGTGAAGCACCTTGAATTGGAGGATGAATGCCTGGAACCTTACAAGTCTTCAGGGCATGTCTATTACACCAAAAATGCAGGTGCTTCCAATACCAAGCCTAATTTCAAAAAGGGCAAGAAATTTCATGGAGAGAGTAGGAAGGAAGTCTCTAAATTCAAAAGGGGCAGAAAGCATTTCAAGAAGAAGGGAACAAAGGGCGGTAAGAAAAAGGTTGACCAGAGCAAGGTCAAATGCTATGACTGTCAGAAGATGGGTTACTTCACAAAGGACTACCCTGAGCGAAGTGACCGTGGAAAGGTACTGGTGAACTATGTGAATTCACACATTTCTTATGTTTCTTCTTGGATTCTTGACTCAGGCTCAATAAACCATATGACGAAGGATCAAGAATCCTTCGTAGATTACCGTCGGTTGCCACATCAATGCAAATGGCTTTATGTTGGGAACAATGCAATGATCTAGGTCCAAGGCATAGGCACATGCAAGTTACCTCTGCGTGGTGGGAAAACCTTAACCTTGCATGATGTGCTTCATACACTGGACATCCGACGGAATCTGGTTTCTCTACTATATCTTTTGAATTATGGGTTTGATGTGAATTTTCATGGCAAAGTTACAGACATTTTTAGCAATAGGACCTTTTATGGTTTGGCTTTCCTTTCAGAAAATTTCTTTGTAATGGATGTAATTGGTGATTTTAATTTGCATGACTGTTTCGTTAGCTCTTCCAGTACAACTGTTGATATGAATGCATGGCATGCTAGGCTAGGGCACATAAACCAAAATCGAATGATAAAACTGGCAAAGGAAGGTTTACAAGGAGAAGTTCCAAACATGGAAATGTCTTTATGTGAAAATTGCTTAGTTGGTAAAGCAATTAGAAAACCTTTTGGTATAGGAACTAGAGTTGAAAATCCATTATACTTAGTCCATTCTGACATATGCGGTCCCATGAGTGTGAGGGCAAGGCACGGAGCTTGGTACTTCATTACCTTTACTGATGATTTTTCACAATATGGTCACGTCTATTTAATTTCACAAAATTCTAAAGCACTGGAGTGCTTTAGACAATATATAAATGAAGTAGAGAATCAAATGGAATGTAGAATTAAAGTATTACATACTGATCAAGATCGTGAATACTTATCTGATCATTTTAAACAACTCTATGAAGAAAAAGAGATAATTAGGCAACTAACTATCCCTAGCACTCCATAACAAAATGGTGTGTCTGAAAGAAGAAATAGAACTCTTCTAAACATGATTAGGTCGATCATGGCTCAAGCAAGCTTGCCTATTTCATATTGGGGCGATGCTTTATTAACAGCGGCCTTCATACTTAATCGTGTACCCTCAAAAGTAGTTACTTCCACACCCTATGAATTATGGATGAAACGCAAGCCCAATTTAAGTATCTTAAGACCCTAGGGGTCGGCTGCATACGTTTATGACAATTCCCACAGGCATGGGAAGTTGGGCCCAAGAGGAAAGAAATGTATCTTTATAAGGTACTCAAAAGAATCTAAAGGATACGTTTTCATTAGAGAAAATGAAGATGGAACAGTAACTGAAATTGAATCAAGGGATGCTGTATTTTTGGAAAGAGAATTTCCTGACAGAGGAGAGATAGATTGAACAGTATCTCTTTATGAGAGAGAAGAATAAGGTAGTGCAGATCGATCTATTGATCCCCAATCGTTTCAATATATCGATCTGAGTGGGAGATAAGAAGGCTCAAAAAGGCCTTTAGCAAGGCCAAACCAAAAAAAATGAAAGCGACAAGAGGTTTCTACAAGAAGGAGTGACAGGCGAAATGTACCGAAAAGGCACTTTCCAATAGAAAGGGAAGCGCTCATGGTCACTCCTGATGGAGATGATGAGCGACATTCTGTACAAGAAGCCTTGTCATGCCCTGCCAAGGATGAATGGAAGAAAGCAATGGATGAAGAAATTGATTAAATGGAAAAGAATCAAGTTTGGGAACTTGTTGATCTACCAAAAGGTCAAAAGGCCATTGGAAATAAGTGGGTTCTCAAAATAAAAAGAAAAGCAGATGGATCAATTGACAAGTATAAGGAACGTCTGGTAGCAAAGGGGTATACACAACAGGAAGGTATCAATTACGATGACACCTTCTCGCCTGTTGTACGTTTTAATTCAATAAGGCTAATTTTGGCAATAGTAAACAGTTTAGATCTGGAGTTACATCAAATAGATGTGAAAACTGCATTTCTAAACAGAGACTTGGATGAAGAAATCTATATGGAACAACCAATATGTTTCATAATGAAAGGTTTAGAGAGCAAAGTTTGTAAGCTTAGAAGGTCCATTTATGGATTGAAACAATCATCCAGACAGTGGTACTTGAGGTTTCAGAAGGCGATAACCTTATATGATTTTAAAATGATTGAAGAAGACCACTGCGCCTACACCAAGCGGTTTGATGATAACTTTATGATGCTGTCATTATATGTAAATGACATACTTTTGGCCTGAAATAGCCTAACTTTGATTTTAGCCGTTAAAGAATGGTTGTCATCGAACTTTGAGATGAAAGATATGGGAGAAGCGGAGTACATACTTGAAGTTAAAATCCAAAGGGATCACTCAAAAAGAGTTCTATCTCTTTCACAGGATAATTACATTAAGAAGATTCTCGAGCGATTCAACATGAGTGACTGCAATCCTTTAGACACCCCGGTAGCTACTGGAGTTAGCCAGAATCTTGAAATGTGTCCCAAGACTAAGTCAGCCAAGAAAAGAATGGAAATAGTTCCTTATAATAGTGCCGTTGGAAGTCTAATATATGCAATGATGTGTACAAGACCAGATATTTGCTTCGCAGTTGGACTAGTGAGTAGATTTCAATTAAATCCTGGTGAACAGCATTGGAAAGCTGTGAAAAGGATACTGTAATACTTAAAGGGCATATCGGATTATGCACTGAATTATCAAGGAAGTGATCTACGGCTCGTTGGATATTCCGATGCTAATGTTGGCGGAGACAAAGTTGAACGAAAGTCAACTTCAGGTTACACTTTCTTGCTGAACAATGGCGCCATAAGTTGGAGCAGCAAGAAACAAACATGCATAACCCTACATTCCATGGAAGCTGAGTTTGTGGCTTGCACTACGGCAGTGTAGGAGGCTATATGGCTGAAGAGATTTATTGAACACCTTGGATTTGGGAATAAGAGTACAAATCCTGTGTTAATATATTGCGACAATACAGCAACCATAACCTACACGAAAGACCCCAAATATCATAGTAAGACTAAGCAAATTGATACTAAGTATAATTTTGTGAGAGATTATGTAGCACAAAAAGTGATTAATGTACAACATATTTCGACCAAGAGTATGGTCGCAGATCCCCTGACTAAACCAATAGCCAGAGAAATATTTGAGAAGCATGTAAGGGCTATTGGTATGTGTAAAATGTAAAGTTGTAGACAATATGTACTGAATTTTATAATTAATGTATTCAATTTCTTGTCATTGATTCATATGTCTCAACATAAGTATACAATGTCTAGTATGTCGTACAGGCAAGTGAGGTATGCTCTCTCACATGAGCTACTGCCTTTGATACTCAGGAGGAGTATGCAAAGATGAGACACTTGTATTCACTAGTAAGGCAGCAGGAATGCTGATCTGGTAGAGAAGAAATACAAATTCTGTCACCTCAACAATAGTGTAGCATGTCGAGATGAGATCCAATGTATATACATATAAAACATGGATCGAATCATGGGTATCCGCTCCCGTGATGCCTATTACCAAACAACAAATTCTTCAATACTGACACCATATGAGACATGAGAGGAGGAAGAATTTGGGTTTAGATTTGGGAACATCTAGACTGAAAGTCTGTACGGTGTTGATAATAAGTATTAAAATGACATACGCTCTCATAGTATAAGAGAAACACCGTAGCATGTGATTCATACGACGTGTTATAGAACCGCAAAAAGGAAGCAAGTGAATGAATCCCTTCTTCGTTGCTGTGTGAGTCCCAAGAAATTAATATTTCGATTTATGTCTTTTGACTTTGACGTTGTCATGAAGGTATATTTCAATGACTGTTACCTTAACATACATCACACTATCATGATGGATGCGATATAAGGTACTATGTTAAAAAAGTGGTTGATATATATCAAAATGATATATGGGCGAAAAGAAGATTACCTGAAAAATGCACAATTATGCTGATCAACTACTGGCTATCACAAGTTCATCAGACAAAAAGGAGTAATACAAACATATCTCAAGCATCACAAGCAATATAAAAATACAATCATGTATAAGAAAAATCGGTAAAAAAATCTCACGTTTAAAATTTTATTAGTAAAAAAATCATGAATTAAAGTATCAAAAGTTTCTACATATGAAATCCAACAGCATCAATAATTTCTATATATAAAAACATATCGGTCTTTTTTTTACCAATAAGACATTTAAGCAGAAATTTTTACCGAGTTTAATTTGTGCGTGTGTGTGTCATAAAATGGATCGAACGTTTGATTGAGCAAGTTTTCAGCGAGAGCAGCAAAAAGTGGAGTCGGATTTCCAAATAGAACGGATACTAAAACGCTGAAACCTACTTTGACCATTTTGATCAACAGAGAGAAAGATGACGACACCGCTGGCTTTGACGAGCCTCTTCTTGCTAAGTGTCAAAGTCCCACTTCGGAGAGGTTTGGGAGGGTGCTGGGCTATATAAACGGGTGCGCTGCACATCTTCATGAGACGTCTTATGTGGAGAAAGGGTAATGGATCCTTTCCTCTGTGGGGCCGGTCCAAGGTGGATGGACACAGTGGCGTGATGGGGTTTGCCACGTGGATCGCTACGCACTCCTCTAAGACATCTTTTGGGGGAGAGGGTAATGGCCCGTAACAAGTGGTATTAGAGCCAGCCCCAAACTTTTGGTCCATGGTGGACCCTCCGGACGCCGACGAGGTTGCTGGTGGGCCCCCGTGGTGAGGTCGCTCATGGATTGGCTGTGGGAGAATGTCAAAGTCCTACATCGGAAAGGTTTGGGAGGGTGCTGGGCTATATAAACGGGTGCACTACATACCCTCATAAGACGTCTTATGTGGAGAAAAGGTAATGGATCATTTCCTTCGTGGGGCTGGTCCAAGGTGGATGGACACGGTGACGTGGTGGGGTTTGCCACGTGGATCGCTGCGCACTCCTCTTAGACGTCTTTTGGGGGAGAGGGTAATAGCCCCGTGACATAAGGCAGAAGAACTTGAAGATATGCTTCTGTGACCCTGCACGCTCCTGCTTCTTGATGAGCTTCCACTCTTATCTCTGAACATGCTTTTTCCCCTCGAAGACGAAGAAGAAGAAGAAGACGAAGAAGAAGAAACATTGAAATAGCCTCTTTGCCAGTTATCTAGAACCAATTTCTTCACACAATAGATATGGTAGCAATAGGTTCCACAAGAGGACACGTAGGACCACCCTTTGAAATGCCCTTTGGCCATTACGTTTAGATCCTTCCTCTCGCATTTCACACACATGGAGGGCATTTGGTCCTTAAGAATCAGCCTCATCCTCCCATAAGGATCAAACATGGTGCTCTTAAGGTTCATGCAACAAGGGTGCAAGTCAAGCTTGTGTTTGTACTTGTCATGATACACAAACCCTCGGACGTCCCTCCCACAAGCATCGCAGAGCCGGTGGTTCGGCCTGCCAGGAGGTCTCCAGAGGAACTGGAATCTGCAGTGACCCATCAACGGGTGGACTCTGGATCGGTCGTCAGGGTGAACTTTGAAACAGTCCTCACGAAGGACAAAACGAAAGTTCTTTACACATTCGTACCGTGAACCAAAACCTAGTTCTTTTCATCCACTGCACTTAAATGGCCTTCTTTCTTCACGATTCAGCCTCAGTGGGTGGCGATGCCATGGGTGGTTCATTTTCTTTCCAATATGTGTGTGTATATATCACTTTTTAACTTGAGACTTTGTTGTGGTTCTTGAGGAGCTTATATAGGGTTATTTCTGGTCAACCTTAGCTTCTTGAGCTAGTTATCTCTCTTATCCTATTGCTCAACATTCTTCACAATTTGTCAGTTTACTATTTAATCAACGCACATACCCATTATTTTATTAATTTATATCTATAAATGATATAAATTAAAATTAATATATATAAATGATCGTATGTAGCCGTAGTTGTGTAGGCTTCTATATTAAACTGATTTGGGCAAAGGAAGGTTGATGACTTGATGCATGTTTGCAAAGCAGGGTTCACCGCCATATATGATGATGTGTTACTTAGCTACCTTTTCATACTTGTAAGTTATTCAAAAAAATATACTTAAAAATTTTATACTTTCAGGATTAGAAAATTGTTCAATAAAATATAATTTTTTATGGGAGAGGCAGAGATCGATTGGGGATCTACTGCAAGAGAAAGTGACTTAAAATTAATTCATTTAATATCTTTTAGAAAAAATTATTTAATAGCCACCGAAGTTTGAATAATTTGGTGCAAAAAGCCAAAGTTGAAAGAATCAAGTCAGTCAATTATAATATTTTTTTATTATCAGAAGTCAGTCAATTATAATAATTTAGTTATCATTCTTTCTTTTAAATTTAGTTATACCATATATCATTCTCTCACGCTTTTTAATCCCTTAAATTTACATATTTTTTATTTTAATTCTTCAAGTTTCAAACTTTTGATGCTTACAATTTTAAAATGACTTAAATATTTTACGGTGTTAATTATCACCGTTAAATGTAGGGATCAAAATCAAAATCTTTTCGTCCATATACTTTTGATCTTTTTTTTGCCTTGCATATACTTTTGATCTGTTTTGTTTTAATCGTTATACTTTCGGATTTTGATCTCTATACTTAACATTATTTATTAATACCATTAAATATTTAAGTCCTTATAAAACTATAGAGATGAAAATCATAGGTTTAAATTTGATAAATCAAAACCAAAATTCATACAAACTTAGAAGATCAAAAATGGTATTAACATAAGGGAATTTCATTCTACTCATTTGTCCCGTGTAAGAGAAAGGATGATAAAACTTTTGACTTATCAATCTAATTCTTAAATTTTAATTTTTATCAATCAAACCCTTTCAAGTTTATTTTAGCTTTATTGATTTCTCTCGCAAGGAAGTTTGCTTTAGATTCCAAGACGAAAGAACAACGAAAGAAAATATGCAGAGATATGAAAAGACTTGACGGAAAATGAGAAGCACAATGACGAAAAAGCAACCAGTTTCAATTACCAATCTATTATTAATTACATATGCAAGCATAGGGTTTAAGGCCCACATCATATTATATTTGTATGGAGAGTTTTCTATTTTAAATCACACTTCAAAAAAAAACTTTAGGAGAGCTATTTTTAATTGAATCTAACAATGTTCGAATATGATTTAATCGTATAGTTATATCAAGAACAATATTAATCTTTCATGAAATTAAACCAATTTACATATTTGTATGGATTAAAATAATAATATTTGAACATTAAACTTGGAAAAACAAGAAGAAATATAAAACATGCTCTAAGAGTGGTTTTCTTTCACCACCCAATGTTTGGATCAATTGTCAACAGGTTGTTCTGGTATAATATATGGTTTCAGACGGATTCAAGATCATGATTTAGGGGTGCAGACTATTTTTTGATAAAATAAATTAGACTTATTTTTAATATATTTTAAGAAGAATTTGAGCAAAAATTTAATGGATTCAAAATTAGCAAATGAAGAATTGCAAAATAAATCACATAATACTAATATATACTTAATTTTCTGAAAGTTAAGAGGTGCGGCTACACTATGTAAGTCCGCCTATGGTTGCAGCATTCAAGCCATGAATATGTGGTTGTGATAATTATTACAAAGTAGTGAGATAATTACTGTTATGAGCCAATACTCCCATGAATCGGACTAAGCAATTGCTTTTATATATGGTAATAGGATTCAATTAAAGCCCTTGCCCTGGGTACCGCTGGATTAAACAAAGTGATTTTCCTTTTTCCTTAAAGCTTCTTGCTTCTCTCCTAAACATATTCGTAAGTATTATTCCATGTATTATTTTCTCCTTACATTTCATTGGTACCCTTTTCCAACGATTTCCCACTCATGTTTTGATTACATTTCAAATTCAAATGCAAATTCAACAAAAAGCTACCGGTTTATCCTCCTCACAAAAGCTGCTTGGACTTCAACAGTTAAATGCAAATGTTGTATTCTAACATGCGCTTATCATAACTTTCAAAATGTTGCTTTACCCACCAATGAGAGTTGGTACAGATGGTAAGGAGCGGGTTCAACTCCCATAAAGAGGTGAGTTCGATTCCCTCTGCCGTTGTAAGGGCTCATTTGGTAGGTGATCTTGTAAGTCTCTTGTAAGTGCTTAAAGAGCCCTGGAGCCGTGTCCAAACCTTGGTGGAGGATCAGTATCGAACCCACCTAAACTTTTTTTGTATAAAAAAAAATGTTGCTCTATCCTGCATGTTTAAGGTATTGTACTGCAAAAATTATTTTTAAATGACTCACTTTACCTCTTTTTTCCACGCCAAAAAAATGATAAACTCTACTTGATAGTCAATGTTTAGTTGTTTAATGAATACTTTGCAGCAAGATGATTGTATTTTAATTTCTTTGCAACAGAATAATTGTTTTTAATTTCTGAACAAGGTAACCCGCAAATAGCAAGGGCCACGAAGGCAGGATCATGAGCAAGATTTAAACTAAAGATCCCTCCTACTTATAAAAAGCCCAAAATAGAAACATTCCTTACTACTAAGAAAAAGTTGGGTCTATTAGAATAGACTGGTTCATCGTATATCCTTATTGAGACATATTTATATTTAGTATTCAATAGTGTCGTGAACATGATTACGTCCGATAAAAGAATACATGTGCGTAGTAAAACAATAAAAACAAAGAAAGAAACAATTCTTGCTCTTTGCCACACTTTCTAAGGGGCTCAAGACAAACAGACTTCTACTTTATCAGCTATAGCTCTATGAATAATGGCTTACAGTTCACACAATCGAAACAGATTTTTTTTTAAATGATCATTGACTCTAAACTGTGCTACGATTTATATGACCCACCTGGGTCTAGAGTCGGGAAAACAACTTGAACCAAAGTTAGCCCAATTAAACCTGTTTAAATCGAGAGTCAAACCTTTGATTTAATGAGGAAAAAAAGGAGGCAGATTTAAAAGGGTTGATCCTATAGAGCCGCAGGCGTAAAAGGGCCGACCCATTTAGATTAATCAAATTATTTTTTTTATTTTTTTTAAACATTTTTTTGTTCTTCTTATACTTACTTTCAAATTTCAAAACCAAATCATTTTAAATCAAATTTTATTTTTAAATGTCCATAAAAATATAAAAATATGAAAGGGAAAAATATCGTTGAAACATAATTTTTATCAAATACATTATATTTAACAACTCTGTTTTCATTTAAATTTTAGAAGAATCTTTTCAAGTTAAATATTTATTTCCAAATTGCATGTGCTATATAAAGACATAACATTTTCACTCATTAAATCCTTTCCAATTTCAATATTAAACTTTTTATATTGTTTTCCACATACAAAATATTTTTCAAAAACTAAATTAAAAATATATCATTTTAACATGATCTATTTGAAAAAAAAGTAAAAATATATTAAATAAGCATGTGACTCGAGGGTTGACCTATGACGAACAAACCCAGATGTCTAAAATCAAGAAATGAATTCAAAACTTTATTTTTTGCATTTCTTGCTTTAATAAAATTCAGACATCATCTTCTAATTATAAATCATGTGACTATTACTGAAAATAATTTTTCTATCAAAGTTAAAATTTTCGTTCATAATATATTGTTATATTAACTTTATTTCTTTTAATTTAATTTTGATATTATTTATATCTTAATTTAGAAATTCTACAACTTCACATTGAAAAAATAAAAAATCATTTTTTGTTAAATGGTTAAAAGTCCGTAAGCCCAAGCCCATCAGTTCAAGGACCAGGCTTAAAAAATTAAGCCCTTTTATGTTAACGGACCTGAATGGGCCAAGCCAAAATTCCTAGCTCTACCTGGTGCTCATGCACATATCACAAACAACCTCGATAATCACATTGGGAAAACAAGCTGTATTCATCTTGGCATGTAGATATCCAATAAAGATGGTTTCAATATCCAATGTACCATCAATAAGACTGGCTACAATATCAGTGATAATGCAGAATGATTTGGATCAAGAAAGCGAAGTAGGATGATGGGTCTATTTAATGCCGAGCCTGGATTACAAGGTTCAACAAAATTTGAGTTTTCATGCTGGGAAATAAATCTGTCGGTGTGTAAGAGCAAAACTAACCCAAGGTAGTGTTAAGATTTTCCTTGACCTCCTTTCCTCCCCATTTCTCATGTTTTCTAGTGGGTCCATGGAAGCTGCTGTTTCTGGGCATAAGACAGTCCCAAGGTGCAAAATAATGTAAAAGCCCTCTGCAAGAAAGACCCAGAAACCAAATAATCAAAAACGAATCACTAGGATATAAAAACTATAATTATTCGTAGGACAACAGTGCGATACATGTAGCCAATCCAATCTAATGGATCAAGACTTGTTATTGTATTTATGGGTCTACCATGTGTTTAAACACGTGATTGTGAAGAGCTCAACTCTAGAAATTAAAATAATCATTTCTTGGTCATGCAGTCTGGCATGTGTGCAACACAATCAAGACAGACAGATGGTTTTTCTAAGTCTTGACACTTCATAATCTCAGGTGTGTAATTTCTTCGTGAAAGTAGAAAAGTTACCTGGGAAAAAAAGATACATGAAAGATAGAATTCCCCTGCTACTTTCAGATTCAGGATTCCTCCTTAATTCTTTGTTTCTTTGGCTTTTTCATTGGTTCCTCGATCATAGCATTTCGCCCCAGGGTTAAAGCTTCTCCGTCACTTTCTCTCTTCTTCGCACTTCTGTATAGATTATGCTAGGGTCATGCACAAAAAAATCCCCTACACCAGTGATATTATTAGTCCAAAAATGTATTAGAAGTTAAAAAACCTGTCACTTTGGGGAGCATCTAACCAATGAATGCTGCCTGTGGTTTCTGGCTTCAGGGATCCAAAAACATGAAGTATTTCCTCATCAAAGCTGCAGAAATAAATTACTGTGATGAATAACTCGCCAGATGAAACTCTGACACACTTGAAAAATGCAGAACCATATGTATGATCTAATAATTAAAATTCAAGAAGCTAGAGAACAAGTATAATGAACAACAGCAGATTGTGCTACGAAGTTGCAATATCAGTAGATATACCAACTGAATAAACTTATGGGAGGCAATGAAACCTAATTCTTAGTAGCTACTAATCAACCAATGAGTGACCAAGGTTCCAAGAAATACTTGAAAGACCAAATGAAAGTAAATAGATCTAATAAATTATTTAAAATGTAAATTTCATTATACTTTTTAGATCTTAAAGTGAGGTCAATTTACCTTCTTATTTTAACTTCTAAGAAAATTAAAATTAGCTAAGTTGTAATTTTTTTATTAAGAATAATAAATTAATTTGTTAGCATTCATATCTTGTGTGAGTAGCAGTGGGAATTCGCCAGTTACTGAATAATTACCACCAAACTTTTTTAGTTCAATTATGCTTAGAAATTATAAAATAGCTACCCACTTTCTCATACCAAGACAATTTGTTCCCTTTTCAGGTTTTCTGGTTGGATAACGACATCAAAAGGTCCTATAGAAACAAATAAACATAGAAAGTGCTCGATTAGTCATGCCAATAAGGAGAAAATGTTATTAACTCAATCCACCACAAACGTTAGCACATAAATACTAGAACAAGATGGACAATAGCTTTTTCCCAACATAGAGAAAATAACAATCACTTAATTCTCGCACATCATGTCATTCATTGGATCCCTTAAGTTCCACCGACATTCATTATGCTCTATTCAGGATGAGTATGCCTTAAACACAATCAGGAAGACTTAAACACAAATATCCAACATCAAGACCGAAAAGAATCAATTCCAATAATATTAGTTAATGACTACTTACAAAAAATTACCTTTCTAATGTAGACAAAGGCACAAACACATGCGTAACACACTTCATTGAAATAGACTCTCATGCAACATAGAAATGCAATGATCATGTAATATCGTTTTCAGTAGCATCAACAGTATCACCTCTTGACTTCGAAGCGTATCATGGATCCAACCTTTATCACATGCCGCTTGTGCAATCTGCTTATGTACTTGTCCTGCCCATGTTTCTATTAGAAACATAAACAGCATATAGGCACCAATAATTAATGATACTAAAATCACAATCGTAATATTGAGGAGAAGAGATAGATAGATAGATAGATATTATTGAATATCATGTTGAGGGACTCACATTTTTGTATGTCAACTCTTCTCTAATGTCTTTATCAGCTATTATTGCAGAAGAAAAGCCAAGCACAATGGCATGAATAGAATCTTGCGTAAGCTTAACCACCTTCCCTTCTGAAAGCAATAATCGATTGACCAAATTAGCAAAGGAAACATAGGATCCAAAACACACTAAGGATGTGAATAAACCCTGGAGAAATAAGAACAGAATAAATATTTAAAATAGAAAACTACAAAGATTAACTTCATTATTTATCAACCAATATAGTCAAGTAACTACAAAACACTAACACTCATGATTCTTAAATCACAACAAATGAATTACCTAAAAGCATATTTGGCTTTGGAGAAAAAAGTAGCAATTTTGCCTTTAGTTTAACACCAAAATAAGGATGAACTCCAGAAAGAATTTTCGCACATTTCTCAAGGAAGTTGACATCATAGGCTAACAAAACCCCATCAAAGATTTCACTGTACCTGCAAGGACAGAACACCAAATAGCATCACAACAGGAGTGGGCAAGCAGGCAGGGATATAATTCTCCATAATTGGCATAATTAAGAACGAAATTTTCATGATACTGGAACATTAAAATTCTGTAATTTTCCAATATATAAATGAAATCTACATTAAATAAAACCACACTTCTTTTCACTTCTCTCATCAGGAGTTAACAAAACGACTAAAAATGCCAGCCCCCAACATTGGCATAAATCTCCTTCTACCCCAGTAAAAATAAAATAATTAGTAGCCAACCATAACAGCTAAGACTTCATCAACAATCATGTTCTTGAAACATAACAAAATCATAGCTGCATTCATAAGTCCTACTAAGATATAAAATCAAAGGAAGGTCAGATAATTTACGTGAAAAGCAAAGTGCTGAGGTCATTGAGAACCGCTTGGGGAACTTTGTTACTTTTTGAAGGATGAACATATACGACTAGATTAGCATCCGAAACCTTTAACCCCTCCATTGCTACTACCCTTGTTCAGTGGAGCAGAAGAGAAGATACCCTATGCCCAACAATATGCTTCCAAAATTCTGAAAATTATGACAAGAAAAGAGAATGAAAAAAATGAATGAATGGCAACAGGAGTGAAAAATAGATTTTGACAAGAAGTTAGGGATATAGTGTAGTTCAGTTAAGTGGAGAAAGTAAGGCTGCAATGTACATGAGGATGGCAATAAATGTAAAATCTGAAACATCATAGAAATTACTAATCACACTTCATACTTCTAAATAAGAAAACACTACTCTGTACTCCCCACCTTAATACAGGACTGAGCCTTTTTTTTCCTTCCACCATCCGCAAAAGAAAGAAAGATATAGCAAGCAGGGAAAACTCTAAGTTTTCATAATACTGGGAAAACAGGCTGGCCCGCGGGTTGGAGTCGGGCTGCGCCATGTTTTTTCTTTTTTAGTGAATTTTGGTTTTTTTTTAATCAATAGCAAAAATCCAACAACTCCAAAATCAGATTACAAGCACCAATATCCACGGTCAACAAACAAACTAAAACATCCAACTTGCATTTATTCTTGAAATAACAATACTAACATTCAGATTTACTATTCCCATACCTGAACAGCAAAATTGGTACACAGCTGGAATTTGATCATTAACTTTACACTAATACCATAGGCAGACATCTGACAAGAATCAGTATATGGAAACAAAGAAGGGAGAAAACAAAAGCTACCTACCACTATACATACACGATGTCATTTGGGAAAAGAAAAAACTAGCACAGGACT
>JANTPZ010006136.1:0-28047 GCA_025593235.1 Vachellia pachyceras
ATCATCTTCTAGTTACTGTTCCACAGTGACTATTGTTGTGTTTGTTGCACTATGCTTGGTTGGGGTTTGGATGATGACATCTTCCTCTGTAGTTCCCGTCCAAAACATGGACGTGTCTCAGGAGAATAAGAATGACATCAAAGAACCAGACCTCAAAGAACATGTGAGTGAAAGTAATGAAGGGAATACTCGGCAATTTGAAGATAATCCAGGTGATTTGCCTGATGATGCAACCAAGGGGGATAATAATGTCAACCCTGATAACAATGATAAGTTGTCAGAAAACCAAGAGAAGACCGAGGGAAGGCCTGAAGAGAAGTCTTCTGAAGATGTCAGGAAAGAAGATGGAGATCAAAGAACAGAAGACACAGACTCCAAGACAGAAAATCCAGGATCAAACCCTGAAGTCTCAGAGAAAAATGAAGACAGTAATGAAACTTCCAATAAAGGAGAGGTTGAAGAAAATTCACCAGAGAAGAAATCTGATTCTGATGAAAATGAGAACAAATCTGAGTCGGATGGTGACAAAAACTCTGGTTCGGATGAAAGTGAGAAGAGATCAGATGATGCAAGTGAAGCACAAGATGGTAAGATAGAGGAGAAGGGGGAAGAAAACGATAACAAAGGATCTGATGAAAACCCTAGTGAGAAGACTACAGATGAGAATACCAAAAACAAGAGTTCCAACGAGGTATACCCTTCGGGAGCTCGGTCAGAGCTTCTAAATGAAAATGCCACTCAAACTGGGTCCTTTAAAACTCAGGCATCAGAGTCAAAGAATGAAAAGGAGGCTCAAGAATCCTCTAAACAGCTAACTGGATACAATTGGAAAGTTTGTGAAGTCACAGCTGGCCCTGATTACATTCCATGTCTCGACAATTTGAAAGCAATTAAGAGTCTTAGCAGCACTAAGCACTATGAACATCGAGAGAGGCACTGTCCTGAAGAACCTCCCACCTGCTTGGTTTCTCTTCCTGAAGGATATAAACGCCCCATTCAGTGGCCTAAAAGCAGAGAAAAGGTAGGAATAGACTGACAATGCTTGAAAAGTGTAATTTGGTATTTGAAATTTTTTCTTCCCTGAAATTGTAAATGTTTGTCCTGCAGATATGGTATTACAACGTTCCTCACACTAAGCTTGCTGAAGTCAAGGGCCACCAAAATTGGGTTAAAGTTACTGGAGAGTACCTCACTTTTCCAGGTGGTGGAACCCAATTTAAGCATGGGGCACTTCATTACATTGATTTTATACAAGAGGTGAGATTTATTTTCTATTTCCTTGTTGGCATTGACATTAACGGTTGATCTTGATGTTAATACATATGTAAGTTTATATTTGGATGACATTTTGCTTTACTTACCAAAAATTTATATTGCACGCTCATTCACAATTGTAGCATCTACCAATCCTGTTGGGTATCCAAAATCTGTTTGTAAACTAATTGACTGTCGCATACTCTGTCAAGTGTTGGCATTTTTTTTTTGCCTCCATCTATCTTGTAGACCATGAATGTTCTTGTTGCTTAATATGAGGAATCTTGGTGATGCAGTCTGTACCTGATATTGCTTGGGGAAAGCGCTCACGTGTGGTGCTGGATGTTGGATGTGGCGTTGCTAGCTTTGGAGGATTTCTCTTTGATAGGGATGTAATTACCATGTCTCTTGCTCCTAAAGACGAGCATGAAGCACAAGTACAATTTGCACTTGAAAGGGGAATTCCTGCTATTTCTTCTGTGATGGGCACACAGAGGCTTCCTTTCCCTGGGAGGGTATTTGATATTGTCCATTGTGCTAGATGCAGAGTTCCTTGGCATATAGAAGGTACTCAAATGCTCAAACTCTTATGGTGCTGATTAGACAATTCATTCATGTTAATTGATGTTTTTGCATGTCAAAGAATGTTTTTGTTTTGCATTTCTGCTTTAAAAAATTCATGCTATTTTTTAGACATTGAGATTTAAAGATAATTGTATAGATTGTAATGACACGACTTCAATGTAAAAGAGAAACGGGTTTGTTTGGGATGCTTATCGATTTGTACTGCTGCAGGTGGTAAGCTTCTTTTAGAGTTGAATCGACTATTGCGGCCTGGAGGTTTCTTCGTTTGGTCTGCTACTCCTATTTATCAGAAGCTTGCGGAAGATGTTGAAATTTGGAATGGTAGATACTATAGAATTTACATTACCTCCTTTAACCATTTAAATTTTGGGAGTATATTAATTGAGTTTTGTGCATTCATTTGCAGCCATGAAGGCGCTAACAAAAGCGATGTGCTGGGAAGTTGTGTCAATCACCAAGGATAAAGTTAATGGTGTTGGTATTGCTATCTACAGGAAGCCAATGACTAATGAGTGCTATGAGCAACGTTCAAAGAATGAGCCTCCTATGTGTCCAGACTCGGATGATCCTAATGCAGCATGGTATTTCTGCCTTACTGATCGCATTGATACTATTTTGAAGCAAGGAAAATGTTTAGGAGGCAGTGAGGATACCCTGTTTATATATAAAAATCATGAAATTTGAATGCATTTGAAATGATGTTTATCATTTCTGCTACAAATAAGAAAGTTGAACTACAAGGTTTCATTCAATAAACTTGTAGAATATGCTGTGAATGTCTAATCTCATTGGTGTGACAGGAATATTCCATTGCATGCTTGCATGCACAAAGTGCCAGTGGATTCATCTGAACGTGGATCACAATGGCCAGAGCAGTGGCCAGCAAGACTGACCAAAACACCATACTGGTTGCTGAGTTCCCAAGTTGGAGTATATGGGAAGCCTGCCCCTGATGATTTTACTGCTGACTATGAACACTGGAGTCGTGTAGTGTCTAAGTCTTATCTGAATGGGATGGGAATTGACTGGTCAAATGTGAGAAATGTCATGGATATGAGATCTGTCTATGGAGGGTAAGCAATATTTCATTGTTTCAGCTGTTTCTCATTTTGCATTATAATAGCTTGTGATTATCAATCTTTGACATCTTGCCCTTCCTTGCTATGCCCTTTGGATTTGGTTTGCAGATTTGCTGCTGCTTTGAGGGATTTGAAAATATGGGTCATGAACGTGGTTTCATTAGAGACGGCAGATACTCTTCCAATTATATACGAACGTGGTCTTTTTGGCATATATCATGATTGGTGTGAATCCTTCAGTACCTACCCTAGGACCTATGATCTCCTTCATGCAGATCATTTGTTTTCAAAGCTTAAGAAAAGGTGTGGGGTTAATTGCTATGTTTCTGCATTCATTGCCAACAAAATATAATAGTCAGATTGCTACAATCATGATTGATTTGGTTACGCAGGTGCAATATAGCGGCTGCTGTTGCTGAGGTCGATCGGATTCTGAGGCCTGAGGGTAAGCTTATTGTCCGTGACAATGCTGAAATTATTACTGAGCTTGAAGGCATGTTGAGGTCAATGCACTGGGAGGTTCGCATGACTTACTCTAAGGACAAAGAGGGATTGCTCTGTGTCCAGAAGTCCATGTGGCGGCCGACTGAATCAGAAAAACTTGAGTATGCTCTTGCCTAATAATCATGGAGTCTTTGCAGATGAGAAAGTAGGTGATTTTTGGGTTTTGGTTGCTCTAAATTCTCTTGTAACTCTTGATTTTTTTTCAAAAAAAAAAAAAAAAGAACAAAAAATCTGGTGTAAACCGGGTACTTCCACACAAGTCATGTGCCATTTTAGTTAGGCACTATAGTGTTCCATCCTTCTTTTGTTTTTCATATTGATATTTATTTGGAGGGTGATGTCTTCTGCTGTAATGTCGAATGGTGGGGGATCTAATCCTGGTAGAAGCATTCTTGCAAGTGTAAAAGGCTATTGGTTTAGAAGAGCCCAGTAGTTGTTGTTATTGAAACCATACAGGCAGATACACGCCAGAACTGATAGTATGATACCGTTGATATTTTGAATGTTTGGGTCCCAAAAAAATTATAAATTTTTTTAATACTCGTATGCTCACTGGCCTACCACTACTCTTTTATTTGTCATAGCGCCTTTCCTGTAGGGTGTACTAAGTGGGTCTCTACTCACTGCTGCCCTTGCAGAATAATTAGAATCTGGTGGTGGGGTCAGGTGGTAAGTATGTTTCCATGGTCTAACTCGGTGCCACTCATCAGTCTCGATGGTGGGGGCCAGACGCCAGGTCTGAGTCCATAGCGCATCAACTAGCTCAATTAGACAATCAAACTCTTGGACCAAAGATACAGTTTGCCGAACTTAGTTGAGTAAAATGATCTCAGTGGACTCTTGGATGTCGGATTTTATTAACTTGATGAGGTCATGTTTAAAATACAAGCTGGGCTCTCTTTACTCAGTTGCGTCGCTACAATCCGGCTACAAGAACACGGGGCTGGTTCTATCAACGACCTCTACGTATTAAATGGATGAATTTTGAAAGTAAAATCATGTCATGCCTGACCGTGACCAAATTGACCTTTTTCTTTCTTTTGGCTCTGAACAAATTTATTCTAGTCCTCCAAGTGATTACTAAATGAAACACCCAATTTTCAGCCCTGAAATAATTTGAGCCCCTTGAATCTTCTTAAGAGCCTTTTAGAAAACGGGGTTAGGTCTAAGGGGAGAGGTTAATCTCTTATAACATGACAATAAAGATTCGAATTCCTGTCAACAAAGGTGTTTACATTTAATGCCTGAGAGTACCTCAAATAAGATTGTCTCCAATAAAAGAATATATGCACCGAGAAAAAAAACTTCAGAACAACATTAATAAAAATTGGTCTAACTTTTTTAGATGCTCGAATTTGGTGTAATTATTGATTAGGTTTTAACATTACAGTTTGATTAGTGATAACTGGTAAGTTTACATCCTTCCAAATTTATTAGAGGGTATAGACTTCTAAACATAAATAACAATGATATGTATGGCCAGAAGACATGATTATATTATTCGTTAGAAGTTTGAATAAAGCTCCCAAAGGACGAACGTGCCTCGTATCTTTTGAAATGTAGATGCCACTTTATATCAGGACCTGCATGTGTAATAAGGTTTTCGCCGACAAAGGTTCTATCTACTCGCAAAAAATAACAAAACTTCATCTATACAATTATTCACAAGAAAAGAAAATAACAAACAAGATACACACACACATGTGTATGTATCTTTCTGTTGGAAACAATCATATTTAAAACTCATTCTGTCTGCCATTAAGCATTGACACCACTTGTCATAAAAATTCAAACATTAGTTCATTAAACTATCAGATATCACCTGTTTCTGTGAGTTAGACCCATCCTAGCTTGTTGTTGGTATCTAGGAAATCATTTTAATTATATCTCAGATGTGAATATAATTACGCTACATGTCTATATCACTTGGACTAGGTCGTGACAGTATAAAGATGGCTCCACATAAAGAGCGAGTCCCCAGCGGGTTCGCTGGTGAAAAAACCAACCTATTTTCAAGCCCCAGCTTTCGTGTCTCTTTGTAACCCTTAATTCCATCTATCTTTTCTCTCTCAAAAAACATGTCACACATATACATACATATATATATGTATATATGTATGTATGTGTGTGTTTGCCTCTTCCCTTCCTTCCTGTAATAACCAGCCGGCAATAATAATTGATAATGAAAGAAGAGAGTCCTAGCAACACAAAATTGGCGAGGAACACAGGCAGCCCCGAAAGCCCTTGCTTAAAATCATCATCATCAACAATCAACAACAACAACAAAGAACAAGATCGCTTCCTTCCGATCGCGAATGTTGGGAGGATCATGAAGAAAGTGATCCCTTCAAATGGGAAAATCTCGAAGGACGCTAAAGAGAGCGTTCAGGAATGCGTCTCGGAGTTGATCAGCTTCGTCACCGGCGAGGCCTCCGATAAGTGTCAGAGAGAGAGAAGGAAGACCATCAATGGCGATGACATCATCTGGGCCATCACAACACTTGGCTTCGAGGATTACGTCGACCCTTTGAAATGTTACCTTCAGAAATATAGAGAGATAGAAGGAGAGAAGCTTAATGTCCCCAAGCAACATCAAACCAGCGGGCTACACCACCACGACGGCCACCGCCACCATCATCAACAAGAACAACACAATATTAATAACATTGCTAATATTAATAATAATATTAGCAATTTAAATGGTAGTGTGTATTCTTCAAGCAGTCTCATTTCCCAGGCTCCTCCTCATTCTTGTGTAACCACGGATCAGACATTTTCCTTACCCAACTTCTCATCAAATTCTATTCATCAGAAACAGTTTCAGCGTCAAGACAGTATGGATTCAGTGGGGCATTGGTAATTCATATATATATATATATATATATATCCACAGTCAAAATATATTATATATTTTTATGTTCATTTTTCACTGCACACTAATTGCAATTTTGTTATATGTCTAGTACGCCTGTATATATATGAATATATATAATGTGTATGCATACACACACACACACACATCCTTACATCTACAAAATATTGGGCTTTATCCTTTTCTACTGTTAATTAAAGAGAAAGCATTGGTACTGTAATTCACACGACCTAGATTCATTTCCCACTTTTAATTTTGTTATATGGATTAACATGATTATGCATAACCCTTCATGCTTGTGCGTAGAAATGTACATTGAAATTATTGGCCTTGGGTCAAATTATTTAAAAAGTAATAATACATCTCATCCTTAATATATATACAAGATCTAGTGCATTGTGTGTGTTTAGTAGGAGATAGATATATTGCGACACAACAGGAGGTGAAAATTTATTCATCATAACTCTTCCATCATCCCTGGGTAGCAAGACCACTGTCAAGTAACAGACATAGGAACGAAGGAGATTATTGGAACCAGACAATGTAAAACACGCTAATACAGATTACTAAAAGTTTGGCTATTCGGAACAGATTCGCCATTAAAATGGAGAGATAAGAAATAAAAGAAAGTAATTATTTAGGCTTTAGGAGATGGAACGGTCTGATCATTGTTGGATTTGGAGGAGAGGAACCAGTGGATGAAGTTGGGAAGAGTATGAGTATTGGGACGATAATGGTATTGGGTGAAGGTGAAGAAATCAGACCACCTGAAATCAGGATACTTCCTCTCCTCTTTTTCTCCGAGGAAGAACTCCTCAGGTGGCTTCACTGTCTTGTCCTTGTTTGGGATAACAAAGTACACCAATGACCTCCTTTCTTTCTCCCTGTTCACCAGTGCCCTATGCAGACAGCTCTTGTATTTCCCATTTGTCAGCGCCTAACAACCATCACAGACATACATATGGTATAAACACACACACACTTAAAAACAATGAAGGGGTAGGTTCATATATATACCACCCTGATCAACCTTATTATAAGTCACCAAGTAGGGTATTGATTAGGTTCTTTTCAAAATTGACCCAATTTTAAAAATCTCTTTAATTATAACTTCTACGACTTGTTGGATGTAATTCACATGAGGAAAAAATTGCTTTCATTTTCTAATAAATTTAATGATGACTTGACTACTACTTGTCGGTCCTGATGTATAGGATGGTGAGAAGTGAATTATAATAAAGATAAGAGAACTGTGTATAAAGTAAGAGGTGAGTATATACTTGAAACGTGTCGCCCACGTTGATGACGAAGGCCTCGGGGCGAGGTTGAACGGCGAGCCACTTGTTATCGATGAAGACCTCGAGGCCGCCGATTTGATCTTGATGGAGGATGGTGACGCTGGTTGGATCACTGTGAGGACCAGTGCCCATGGTGAGGTTAGAGCTGCTGCAGGGTGGGTACAAGTTGCATCTCATGATGCCTCCACCATCTTGGAAGTATTCCTTCAAGTATGATCTTTCCACTCCCAGACTCATCGCCAATACCTCCATTATCACTTCAGACAGTTTCTTCATGGCATCACAGTACTTCTGATACACCTCCCTGTCAACAAGTCTTGTTTGTTTGGATTAACCTTCTTTATCCCAATTGATTAAATTCCATTTATGTTTAGACAAGATCTTAAAAGATCCATTTTAGAAGTTTCAAATGGCCAAAAGAAATCTTAGGTTTTCACCCAAAAAATGAGTTGCCCATAGCCAAGCATTGTTTTGGGTCTTAATTAGTTTTTTGAGTTCGAAACCATCCCAAACGTTAAAACAAAGATAATCACCTTCAAACCAAACACTTTTAAAAAACTTAAAATTATTGCAATAGCGCAAATAACACTTCGTCCTAACATTTGCAAAAACTGATTTCTATCCCAACTTGTAAAAGTTAATTGATGTAATATAATTTATGTTTAAAATATGATTTTATAAAAATTTTCAGTACGATGAAAACTTGTTTAGACAATATAATGAAAAGCCATATAAGAAGTTTTTAAGAAAAGTTAAAAGCCGAAAGTTCCACAACCCCCTTTGTTTTAGCCTGGCTTTTGACCAACATGCTATTGGCTTCTGAAGTCATTCCTTTGAACCTCAATTAGCTTTTTTGTGGATTTAAAAGTTCAGTTTTGATGACTTAAAAAGCCATCCCCCCACGAAAAAAGAACAAAAAACCCATAATCACGTTCAAGCAAACCACTTTCACAATCACAAAATCAACCTTAAATACTGGTATATACGTACCCAGTATGGTTATCAAGGTTGTCTCCAAACGCAGAGTTGAAATGCTGAACGATGTGAGAATCAGAACCATGGTTGCTATACTGAAAAGAGTAAGTCTCCTTCCATGGCAAGTTAGTCGAAAACCTATCAGCATGAGCCCCAGAGTAGCCCTGAACACTACCTTGTTGCCTTTTCGCCTTCAGCTTCACATCAAGAGGCAGACCAAAAATGGGACCTATCTCCTGGTAAGCAGCTTCAATCAGAAGAGGGTCCACGCCATGGTTGGTCACTTGGAAGAAACCATGCTTCACGCAGGCCTCCCTCACGAGCTCGCAAGCCCTAGCCATGGCTTCCTCGTCTCCTCTAGCGAAGTCGCTCAGGTCTATCAGCGGCTCGTTCAGATCCTCCTTCGCCGTCTCCGTCAAGTCCTCCGCCGACCACACGAACTCGCTCGGCATCTCCTTCCGCTTCAGCAAGCTTGTGTCGAACACCATCATTCCATTCTCGTACTTTCTTGTGGCCGCCATTGTTGCTGCTCGCTCTAAGCTTTTCTTCCCTTGATGAAAAGGTTTTTGGTTGTGTTGTGAGTTTGTGAGACCAAGGGATCCTTTATATATACACTCAGCCTTGTTCTTCTATGGAAAGATATATAACGGGATTTGTTTCTTTCTTCTCTTTTATTTCTTGCAATTATACTGGACAATAAATTTGTGTCTGTTATTGTCGACTACTACTAGGTGCAATGAAACAGAATTAATAATTCCTGTAATGTTTTTATGTATATGGTTATAATTAGTTTCAAATGAAAGAGGATAATGACCCAGATTCAATATGTTAAATTCATTACAGAGGGTGAATTTATTTCCAAGAAAATAAGAGTATATGCTTTTCCAAGTATACGAGTTAACCAATTAATTTCAGATCTGTTTTCATAAAAATAAATATAGAAGATGTATTCAGAGAATAATACAAAGAATATAATAAATAAATGTATCTATAACATATTAACCTAATTAGGCTTTGGTGGTGGGCAATGTGCAGACGTCTCTAAGTTTTGGAGGCGTGTTCAACCTATTGGTGAGTCTTAAAAACCCAATTTATTTAAACTTTTATTTATAAAAAATATTTTGAAAAAATAAAATTATACTAACCAAATTATAGAATATATGATACTGGTCATGAAGCTGCATGTATGCCTGTATGGTGTTGAATATATACTAATAAAGATACAATTACTTTTCTATTTTAAAGTATATATGGGTGCAAGAAAATTTGTATCCTATTTATACATCACGTTGTTAATTTTTTTTTTTCATTTTGACGTATTCTATTGAAGTTATAATAATTAATCCCAAAAGAAAAGGGAAACGTGTTCAAAATATAACTGCGTCTCTATAGTTATTAAGGCAATACGTGTGTGTGTGGTACTTAAGAGCCTGTTTGGTTTGGGGGAAAGGGATGGAAGGGGATAAAAATGAATCTCTCCCCTTGTTTGATTTAAAATTTTGTAGGGAGGAACCAAAAACCTACTTCCTCATTCCTTCCCCTCCTCTTATTTTGATTCCCTCCAAATTGAGGTTTTTTGGAGGGAAACCAAAAATTGTGACTATTTTATCCCCATCAATTTTGTCATATCCCATCCGTGCCCCTCTTGATTCAAGGTTGAAAAACGCAGTGTTCACAATGCTTCTTCCTCTGCACCCGTGTTCTCTTCTCTTGCCAACATTAGCTCTCGTCTCGCCTACATTGTCCTGGACCATCGCTGAAATGTCCTAGTGTGTGAGTATTTTGATGAGCATGTGCACCCATGGATGTGTGTGTATATTGTGCAAGCAATGTTAGGAATTTCCTGTTCTTGTGTTTTGAGTTACTAGCTTGTTATAGTTTACTGCTAGTGTCTCATTAATAATATTATTGCTGCCATACCTTCCAATTAAGTTGATATATCTATAATGTGTGAAATTAAGGTACATATAAATCTTATTTTTTAATTATTTAAATAAATTATATGATGGAAGCACCTTAATAATTGTTTTAATTAATAAAATAGAATGAGAGATTAATTTTCATGAGTGAAAACTAATTTAAATAAATTATATAAGTGAATAAATATAAACCAACATATAAGGGTAAAATGGTAAATTTGTTATTAACTTCTCTCCATTCTCCTCCTGAACTAAACAAAATATCATTAAAAAATTTTCCCCTTCCTTCCCCTCTAACTAAACCAAACAAGGTAACCTTATACCATTTCATCCCTTGTCATTCGCTCTCATCCATCCCCTCACTTGTCATTCGCTGTCATAAATTTGTTATTAACTTCTCTCCCTTCCCCTCCTGAACCAAACAAAATATCATTAAAAATTCTTCCCCTTCCTTCCCCTCTAACTAAACCAAACAAGGTAACCTTATACCATTTCATCCCTTGTCATTCGCTCTCATCCATCCCCTCACTTTTCCCTCCATCCAACCAAAGATAGCCTAAGAGTTTGATAGGGTGACCATATATATAGATATATATATATATATGACGTGTCCTCGCGTGTGCGCAATTATATTCCTGGATTCACGTTACTCTCTCCAAAGACATGAATGTACAAGCATTGGGGGATCCAATTTAATTAATAGCTTCCTCTTCTACTAATTAAATAATCAATTCATGCATGTATATATACTAATTAATATATATATATATATATGAGAAGAATTATGTACTTGCTAACTATATGAATGCAGGCCTATATATATATATATGTAGATAAAACATGTCACCCATTAAAATTATTAAATAATTAATATTTTATTTAATAAATCCTCCTGTGTTTATACTTAATATGTGTGTGTAGTCAATTATTTAATATATTCTATTTGTTTCTTTCTTCTCTTTTATTTCTTGCAATTATATTTGGCATTAAATTTGTGTATGTTATTGTTGATTACTACTAGGTGCAATGAAACAGAATTAATTTCTGTAATGCTTTTATGCATTTGGTTATAATTAGTTTCAAATGAATGAGGAGAATGGCCCGCCAGATTCAATGTTAAATTCATTGAATCATTAAAGAGGGTGAATTTATTTTCAAGAAAATACGAGTATATGCTTTCCCCATCCAATTTTTGTTCATTTGATTGGTGCATCATGAATGGAAATCAGATGGTTCATGAATTCAAGATTTTCAGAGATGTTTCTTGAGTAAAATAATCAATAATTGATAATTGCAGACTTCTTCTTAATAACTTTTTTTTCTTGTAAGAACTTGAATAAAAATCGTACATGTTAACCACTTAATTTCATATCCATATTCACAGAATAATACAAAAAAAATAATAAATGAATGTATCTATAACATATGAACTTTATTTAGTAGGCAATGAATAATTGCTTTCTAAGTTCCAGAGGTAATGTTTTAATCTCAATTCTTAGAACCCAAGTTATCTAAACTTTTATTCATAAAAAATATTTTGACAAAATAAAATTATACCAATCAAATTACAGAATATGTGATACCTGTCATGAAGTTTCATGTATGCCTGTGTGGTATTGAATACATACTAATAAAGATACAATATAATTACTTTTCTGATGCCTGCGTGTTTCTTCTTGTTCCTTTTTTTTTCTCGCTCTTCCTGCATATGCTAGTATCGATTAATTATCAGTTCTCTAATTGGCAATTTGCAATTATCACTATATATTCTAGTGGAATACCCAAATGCTTTATTAGAACAGTTCAGTTTAAAAGTAACAAGTACAGAGGTAAATATATCCACACAAGAGAAGATAAAAATTTATTCATTATTACAAGTCTCACGTATACATCACCCCTGAGCGGGCGTGTGCGTAGCAAGACAGTAGTGAAGTAACAGACAGACATGAACATAAGATAATTCAGACCAGACAACAACGACGACGACAACATAAGTAACTTATTGGATTATTATACATTATTCTTCAGAAACAAAGTAAAGGACGATAGATAATTAATAACTAAGCATCTTCAGCTGCTGGAACGGAGTCTTTGTTGGGAAGCCAATCGATGAAGCGCCTGAGAGTCTCAGTATCAGCTGTGTAATAGATTTGGGTGAAGGTGAACATATCAGACCATTGGAAATCTGGGTACTTCCTTTCCTCTTTCACTCCGAAGATCATCTCAGGTGGTTTCACTGTCTTGTCTCTGTTCGGAACCACAAAGTAAGCCAACGATCTCCTCTCATGCTCCTTCAGCACCATTGCCCTATGAATACATCCCCTGTACTTTCCGTTCGACAATGCCTGCACAGTACCCGACGTAACATGTATCATCAGAACAACACCTACTAGTGCAAAACTACATTCCACGTCTGTTAAAGAATGCATTTTTGCCACTATATATATAGTGTGATAGAAACAGTACGTAGTAGAAAATAGTAATTTTATGCTTCATCAATTATGGCTTCTGTTAGTGTACTGCATACTCCAACCGTTTCTATGAAAAAGAGCTTCATGATAAAATTGGAATGAATCGGACTAAATTAAACTAATCCTGTTCGGTCTAGGTGATGAATTTTTCTAAAAAATATTTTACAAATTGGATTTTTGTTGTTGTTGAAAATTCTTATGAATTTACTGCTGAGTTTTAACGTCTTGAGACGTTTTATATCATTACAGAATTTTTTTATTATCCGAATCATGTTTATGATATTGAAATCTTACATTAAAAAAATAAATAAATAAATTCAGCTTATAGACTATTTGGGGGATCAAATCTGTTCCAACCCAACCTTAATTTGTAACTGGACCAGATCGAACTACATACTACCTTATTTAGCCTGAAGTTTTCTTTGGACCAAACTTATAGTTAATGTCTAACTCAGTGATCCATGCACACACCAGGCCAAATTTAATCAAGTCTTCTACTAAGATATTGTAGGACTCTATGTGGTTAATGGCTTTCTTAAAATTTGGCTCATATGGAGATTGGAGAGTACTAGAAAACAGTGATTTTCTGCTACTGTGCCAATGATCATCAATTACGGGGTCTGTCTGTTGTTGGTGCACATAACATGCATAGGAGTCAAGGCTGGAGGGGTAGTGATTGATTGATGTACCTGGAAGGTGTCGCCGAGGTTGACGACGAAGGCGTCGGGGTGGCGTTGGCAGACGAGCCACTTGTCGTCCATGAGAACCTCGAGGCCACCATCTTGATCTTGATGGAGGATTGTGATGCAGACTGGGTCACTGTGAGCATCTTTGGCTATGCACAAGTTTGAACTGTCGCATGGTCTGTACAGGCTGCATCTCAATATGCCTCCACCGTCTCTGAAATATTCCTTGAAGTGTGATCGATCCACCCCCAGACTCATTGCTGTCACCTCCATTACCACTCCACACAGTTTCGTCATCGCTTCACAGTACCTCTCATACACCTTCCTGTGTTCAACATTAGCTTATATATATCTACACACACATACAAAGAAAATGTCTTAATTATAACTTACGTACCCAGTGCGTTCAGGAAGGAGATCTCCATAGGCAGTCTTGAGATGTTCAATGACCTGAGAGTTAGGTGCCTCCTCGTTCCTGTAATGAAGAGAGTATATCTCCTTAAATGGTACGGTCGCTGAAAAATTTTCATTGAAAGTCCCTAAATAACCCTTCACGGCTCCCCTCTTCCTCGCCGCCACCATCTTTTTCTCGTAAGGCATTCCGAAGATCGAATCAATCTCTTCGTAAGCCTCTCGGATCAGAACAGGATCGACGCCATGGTTGGTCACTTGGAACAAGCCATGCTTCATGCACGCTTCTCTCACCAGCTCGCAAGCCCTAGCTCTGGCTTCGTCGTAGTTCATGAACTCAGCCAGGTCTATGAATGGCTCGTTCAGGTACTCCTTCTTGGCAGTCTCAGTCGAGTTCCCGTTCTCCACCGGCTTCACTCCGTTCTCGTACTTCTTCGCCGTCTCTGCCGCCATTGTTCCTCACACTTCCTAAGCTTTTTGTGACAGAGAAGGTTTGGTTTGTGTGAGTTGCAATGGCTAATGTTGAGTCCTTTATATACACTCATCGTCCTCCTCCTATGGAAAAATGTATTTATTGAAATCAATTTATTTTGTCCAAACTAAGTCGCTTGTGCATGTACAGTTATTATGGTCCTAGCAAGGTGCAATGAAATGTAGAACTAGTTTATGTATCTTTTTATGAACTGGCCATATACAAAGTTCTAATCATTAACGAGGGTGAATTTCTTTTAAGAAATACCTTTTTTAATTTTGTTAAGGGTTAACATGGTAAAAATAACAACGAGCTTTTACTAAAAGAGCATTCATTATCATATATTTTAATTTTGAATGTGTAAAAATACCGATGAATATTCAAATAAGAATAAAAATAGTATGTCAAAACTGTTAAAACGTTACTTTTGTGGTGTGGTGAAGCCACCCTATTTTTGCATATTTCTTTTAGCAGTATTGACATATATTTAACGATAATGTAATTTTCGCTCCAATTTTATAGATTTAGAATGGAAAAGTTTTTTTACTCTCCCAACAAATGTGTTTCTTGGGATTCAAATTTGTATTCTCATTCTTATATGATGAAGGCACTTGCCATCTCAACCTTTTTTAATAGCACATGCAAATGCATATGTAACGGTGTTAACTTATATTTAACAAAATTATACAATTTTTACTTTCATTTTGAATGTTCTTGAATATTTTTTTCACCTTAACATTTTTTCTAATAAGGCAATATATTTGTTTTCCCAATTTCAGTAACAATATTTAAGAAAATAACCAAAAATACATGAATTAATGTATATATATGGGTAGAGAGAATCGAACTTAATCAATAGCGTCCTGTCTGGTACAATTAAATCTTCAATTCATGCATGTAATGATCAATATAAACAAAGACCAATGTACTTTTGCAAATTATATAATTCACAAATTTAATGGAGGGGAGTGTATTTTGGAGATGCACGTGAGTCCGCCCATCTAAATAATGGAATTTACCATTTTGAGAATTTTCAAATTTTAGTGTTGAGATTATGTATGAGATTTATTTTTTAACTTTTTTATTTTTTATTAATCTAACCTCCGATCTGACTCACTACCGTATACGGTTTAATTATCGATCATAATTCATGCACCTTGATAACTCGCCTTTATATAGTGAGTCGACCCGGTATTAGCAAGTTTGAACACATCGCACCAAGTTTGACCAAATCTTCTAATTCAAAGGATCAAACCCCTCCATCCCTTTTTTCTGCAGGAGAGAATTTGTGGATATAACGTTTTCCCTTCTATAAGAGCACATGTTGGGTGAAACTGCAATCTTTTGATCTTTGTTTGTTTTGTATTTGTTATGTGAGACTCATGGGGTTATTTGTTGGCGATAATGGTTCTATGAAGAGCACAAAAAGAAGATATAAAAAAGAAAGTTGTATACGTACGATGTCTTAAAAACGTAAAGAACACTTTCTTTTCAGGTTAATTCACCCCTCTATTCTTAGATTATATAGCGTAAATTGGGTTAATCAGCAAATTTTATATAGAATATAATAGAGACCCTTAAGTATAGATTACACTCATAATACTTAAACCAAGACAACAATGACTTTTACTAAATAATAATATAATTTTGTCTATGTGTGCATTTAAAGAGAATGCAATGAGTTTGATTTTATTGTGTTTCTCCAAATGGATTGATGGAGAGGGTATATAGAGCATGAAAAGATGTCTTGAAATTGTACCATTTAATTTGATGCAATACATCTTCAATAAACCGTCGTAATCATACAACTTCAATAAAAAGTCACAACCACGCATAAGTTAATTCATTATGAATCAAAATAATTAATAGTTATTTAAAATGATTTTTTTCTTAAAGAGTTACACATTTATTTATGGTACATAGGAAGACATAATTTTATAGTTATAACTCTATACACAACCTTTCACATTATCTCCTTATTTTATAATGACATGAACTTTAAATTGAAAAAATAATATTATTCAAATTACCTAAATTTCACGCATTATCGATCGAACCATATCAATATCATCACATATACAAGAAGAATTTGTTCGGTGATCACCTCGTCCATTCAAATTACAGTGACATCTTAAAAAGAATATGCAATCGTTGTTCAATCTTTTTCTTTTTCTGGCCACTCTCTCAGCAAAACTAAAATTTTATTGATTCCTTATCCCCAACACCCTATTATACCAATCTTAATTAAATGTATACTTCTATTCATTTTAATTATAAAAATAATCTTCTTTTATAAGAAAACTAATATTCCAATATTCTTATGTTAAAAAAAACTATATAATTGTCAAGATAATTTTATTTATTGAACATGTTGGAATCCTTAACCTTATTTAGCAACTATTAAGATTTTTTCTTCACTTAATTTAATTACTAGTTCATTCTATTTTTAGCTTTCTTCTGTCTAAACCACCAAACCTTTGAATCAATTAGTAAATGCTTATTCCAACTTAACCAATAATCTTGTGTTTGAGCCTCCGGTATGCAGCTGCGATAATTATTTGGAGGTAGCGAGGTGTCCATTATGAGCCAATGCTCCCACAAATTGAATTGGTTGATTGCTCGAATGAATGATAATAAGATCTAAAAAAGATAGCATATATCAATTGATTCATAGGGAAAAAAATTTCTTCCATCTCGACCCTGGATCGGTAAATGCAAAAAAGAACGAGAAAAACAAATAAGAGATAAGAGTTTGGGCTCGTTTTGATAACCATTGAAAAAATGTTTGTCGAAAATGCATTTTAGAAAATGAATTTTGTTTCGAATGCATTTTAGAAAATGAAAATTTGTTTGGATAAACGTTGTAAAAGTAATTTTTGGTGAAAAATAACTTAAAAGAAAATGAATCTTATTAAATAATATATATTTTATATTGTGATAAAATTAAGGAAATTGAAATAAAAGTAGTTGAAATGTCTTCGCGACTTGTAATTTTGAGATCGCGACCTATAATGTATGTTGTTCAACATGAGCTTTTTTCTCATTCTTCCCAAAATGCATTTTAGTGTCAGAATGAATTTTGGTCAAAATATTTTTTAAACATTCGTCCTAAAATGTATTCAGTGTCCCAAAATGCATTCCTGACTCTTCTAACGGATTCCCAAACACACTGTTTGTGCCTTCTCAATTTCCATCACCACCGTCGTCATCATGCTTCCAAATGACATATCTTATAGTCTAAATCACACCAAGCGCATTCCTTTAAAAGTTTTTTTTATGCGTGAGATTATAAATTTAAACCTTTAGAAATATTATGTGTATATATTATACAAAAATTAACTTAAATACTACATGTCACAAATTAATAAAATACCAATCATTATAGTATTATCAATGTACCATACATTTTGAGAGTCAATCTCTAACGTTTTAAGCTCATTCTTTTTTATAAGCAAATGGATGTTTTTGTTTAAATGCAATTTGAGGAATTGACCCATTCCATCAAACCCAACAACCATCGGTAAAATCTCTATCTCTCTCTCTCTCTCTCTCTCTTTGAATTCTAATGAGGTTTCAAGGAAATGACTTAATCACCCATAAGTTTAATAACGACAGAAGCATGCAATGCTAAGTTCTAATGCAAGAAAAGATAATGGATTTCTGCTTTCATTTGTCATTACGACTTCTTCGTAATTATATCCATTATCTGGGATCTTAAACCAAATCCCTGTTTTTAATGAGAAAAGTAGGCAATAGTACATTGTTCGTTTGGATTAGTAGTAGAAGTTACTTTTGCAACGTAATTTACAGTTTACAAGATAAATATATGAAAAGAGTTTTGTCTTAATTTCTAGTAACATACTTTCTTAATACTAAGACAAACATTGTTACAAACAGGGTATGGTGCGTTGTTCGTCTGCAAAAAGTTAGCATACATATGAAAGACTCCGGTTCTTAATAAAATGATTCACATTAAGCTTCATGCAATATACGATCTCTATTAATATCAATGCCATAATGAAGAGTTTGGTCCGGCTTATTGCTATGTTTGGTACGGTGGAATCGGAAATGGAATTCATTTCCTAAGTTTGGTATGGTGGAATTGGGGGTGAAATTGGAAATAGAAATAGAATTCAAAATGGGTAAAAATGAATTTCATGATGTAACTCATGGAATTGTATTCAATTCCATGGAATTGATTTTTTAACCCCTCATTTTTCCTATATTTATATCCATCTCCATTTTCACCAAAATCAATTCCAGCGTACCAAACGAGCCATTATATTGTGAAACAACCACCCAAAATATTAAATGGCAACATCAAAAGAAAGCTAAAGTATTGATGATTAATTCCTCCACATTTATTGACATTACACACAGTTAGCTAGTTTTTGGTACATAATCTTTCAGGTCCTTTTCTATAAGAACTCTTTTAGAAGATCTCTTTTAGCTCTTAATATAATTCTTAATTAAAAAAATTAGCGAAACACTAATGCCTGATTTTAAATTAAGTATACTGGGTCGAGAAAATTGATGATAAAAATTACCTTTTTCTATTAAGGATATTCTGAAACATTCTAATAATTTTTTTTACAGAATAAAAGTTTCTAACTAATTTTAAATATACATATTAATTTAAATTATTTAATTAAAAAATCATAGTGAAGATACAAACAGTATATATTCATACCCAAACAATGTTTAAAGTACAGATAGAGTAGCCTCAAATAAATTCGGGCATAAACTAAATATGCTACACGTTCCCTATCAAAGATACAAGTCTTGTTAAAACTTAGGTTTGGATATCTTTTTAGGATTTAGCTTAACTAAAAGAGTAAGTCATTCATAATACGATGAATTAATGTTTAAATTCTGTTAGAAGATGTGTTTATATTTAACACCCAATAATTTTTTAAATATGATTAAGATGATTTTTTAGCACCCAATTATTTAGCACACAATGTTAAGGTCATCAGTTATGTAGATATATTGTATTGCTGGTTATTATGATATGATATCTTTCGTAAGTACAATTAACGAAAAGAAATCTACTCACACATGTGCGAGGAAGTAAATTCCAGTTTTAGCTCCTGCGGTGAAGCCCGAATGGCAAGTGGGTTGGTCTTGACAGAGCCCAAACCTGGAGATGCTCAAACAGGTGAAGCGAGACAGCGAGCGACCCTGGAAACCCAACACGGTGCTGCGACGTCCAGCGAGCAGGGCGCTACCGGAGAGGGGTTTGTGAGCGATGCTGGTCGTGGTGCGGGGGGAGTTGCTCGGAGTGTGGGTGCTGGAACAGGGGGGCCCTGGGTCGCAGTGGGAGTCGCACGGAGAGCGTCGCTGTTCGGCCAAGTTCTCCGAGAGGTGCTGTTCGGCCAAGTTCTCCGAGAGGTGCTGTTCGGCCAAGTTCTCCGAGAGGCGCTGAATCCGGCAGCTACAGCAGCGAGAAACGTCAGAAAGGCTGAGATGTCACCTGGCACTTCACGGTTTGAGGTCCTGGCGCACCTGGAAGAGCATGAAGAGACGACGCATGTAGAGGGGAATTACACAAGTAAGGAAAAGCCAGCTGAGGAGACAAGGAAAGCAAGAAAAGTCAAAGCCAAAAGTGACTTGGAGGCCACCACGTCAAAAGCAGGAGTAGCTTTGGCTAGCTTTAAAATTAAAAAGAAGAAGAATGTGGGCCAAGGGAAAATAAGAAATGGGCCCAATGAAAGGATGGAGATTGGGCCAATGAGTAACTTACGTATTGGGCCAGGGAAAGAGTTAATAGTGGGCTTGGATTAGGAGGAAATAGAAAGGATTTGGACAAAGGGGAAATGCTACATAAGGAGGGCCCAAATGGCAAGGGAAAATCAAAGATGGCTACTAGAAGGACCCACTTTGTGGTTAGCGGGAATCCATCTCAATTAATTGGGAAGAATGACCAACTCATGGGGCCTCAGAGGATTATGGAAGATCATAATCTCGATAGGAGATTGGGGGAAAATGAGCTTGCTCCGGATGAGGGGGATGGAAGGATTCAGTTTTGTCCCTCACAGGAAAAAATGGAACCTAAGCCCCCGGATCCATCAACAGGCCCAATTGGAGGGGAATGGAAACAAACGGAGGGTGCAATAATAGAGCTTGAGAGTTTGGATGAGGTTGCTCATACTTTGGAGAATGAAGACAATCTTGATGATTTTGACTGTGTGCCAGAGACAGGAGCTACTCAGTAAGTGCTCTCCTTTTTCTCTTTTGGTTTATTATGATCCTTGCAAATTGGAATTGCCGTGGGGCGGGTAGTAGAGCCTTCCCCATCCTTATTAGGGAGATAGTTAGGGAAAATAAAATAGATATTCTTTGTCTCCTTGAGCCTAGAATTAGTGGTACTCGAGCGGATAGCATGATTCGTAGATTTGGGTTCTCGCATTGGATTAGGATTGAGGCCTCGGGTTACTCTGGGGGTATTTGGCTTCTCTGGAATAATTGTGATTTTGAGATTGAGTATGTTGCTTCTACCACCCATCTTCTTCATTGCCACATCCACGATGTGAGACTTAATATGAGTAATTTTGCTTCTTTCATCTATGGTGAAACTACCTATATTAAAAGGATTCACTTATGGCAGACCATCCAGGAGATTGCACATCATACCATTGATGAGTAGATTTTAGTTGGGGATTTTAATGCGTATAGATCGCCAACCAATAAGTTTGGAGGTGCCCTGGCGCATGTTCTTTCCATGCAACAATTTGATGAGTGCATCCTCCAGTCTGGTCTCATTGAGCTCAACGACCCCCAGGTTAGGTTTACTTGGGAGCGAGAGGGGCTTAGGGAGAAATTGGACTGGGTCTTTTGCAATGTTTCCTGGGAATCTACCTTTCCCCACACGCAGGTGACTCATGACCTCAAGTACAAGTTTGACCATAATGTTGTGATCATTTCGTGTAACACCAGGGTGCCTCAGGCCCCAATCCAAAGAAGATTCCATTACCAAGCAGCTTGGAGGTTAGAGGAAAGTTTTCAACAGATTGTGGATAATGCTTGGAGGGAGAGAGATTGGTCTGAAGGGGTTAAGAGCTTTCAGGATTTGGCTACTCATTGGAATAATTCCTCGATCGGTAGTATTCCTAAGAGGAAAAGAGAGATCCTAAGGAGGCTTAAGGGGATTCAAGCTAGTAAGCGAAATGTCACTCCTAATGGGCTCTATAGGTTGGAGAAAAAGCTTTGGGAAGATTATAACAAGGTGCTAATGCAAGAGGAGCTCCTTTGGTTCCAGAAGTCAAGATGTAATTGGATTCAATGGGAGGATCGTAATACTAAATATTTTCATGCTTCCACTGTTGTGAAACGGAGGAGGCAAAAGATCTTGTCCCTGCGTGATGATAGTGGGAATTGGATTCATGATCAAGGGACCCTAAATGCTTGGGCGAGCAACTATTACAGAGACCTTTACACCAAAGATCCAAGCATCCTGTCCTCCTCGAATTGGATTAGTGAGTTTCCTCAGCTGAGTGACTATCAACTCTATTCCTTTCATAAAGAGGTTAGTGATATTGAAATAAAAAATGCGGCCTTCTCCATAGGAGCTTTTAAAGCCCCCGGACCTGATGGTATCCAAGCGCATTTCTTCCAGACCCAGTGGGGGGTAGTAGGGACCAAGATCTATAATTTGATCAAGCAGAATTTTCGGGATCCGGGTGCTATCAGGGCTATCAACCAGACGAACATTGTTCTCATCCCCAAGGTGGAGCACCCAAGTACTCTGAAATAGGGCAGAGTAACGGGCGGGACGGGCTGGCCCGATGGCTAACCCGTAGCCCGCCCGTTTAATATTAAGCGGGTTCGGGTTAGCCCGTAACCCGGTAGGAACCCGTTCAAACCCGGATTAAACGGGTTAACCAAAGCCCGGTCAAAATGGGCGGGCATGCAGGCTGCCCGTTTATGAGAATGAACCAGCGGCGACTGGCCACAGAAGAGAGAAAACAACCAGCCATAGAAATACCAGCAGAGAAAGCTAAATCGGCAGAAGAGAGAAAAGAACCAGCAAGAGGAAACAGATCTAGCAACACTAACACTACAGATCTAGTAACAGGAAACAGAGGAAAAAAACAGAAAAGAACACAACCAGCGACAACCACAGCACAGTGAAGATCGTTCCTCCGTCGCTCGAATGACACGTCGATGCCGATGATTCCTCCCTCCGTCGCTCGAAGATCATTCCACAGCCACAAGAAGATGGTTCCCTCTCTCCGAGTCGATTTGCATCTGCCGTCGAAGAAAACGTGGCTGGAGACGGAGGTGGTGTCGATTTGCATCTGCCGTCGATGCCACGCTTCCCTCTCTCCGAGTTGATTTACCTCTCAGTCGATCGAGAAATGATGGTTCCCTCCCTCCGATTTGCCGTCGATTTCCTCTCTGCAGTTGATGCTACGCTTCGCTGCTGAGTGCGAGACGGAGGCGGCAACAATAGAATGAGGAAGAGGCTGAGTACGAGACGGAGGCAGTGACAATAGGAGGAGGAAGAGGATGAGTGTGCGTCGGAGGCGACGCTGAGGGCGCCACGGAGGCGACGCTGTCTGAGGATAAAAAAAGACCAAGAGAAGAGGAGAGGCCGAGAGTTGGCTGGGGATGGGGGGTGGTGGGGTGTTTAATTTTTTTTTCAGATATAGAAGAAAAGGAAAAAAATGATTAAATTGGTATATGATGGGAAGCTGGGGATCGAACATGGAATGTGAAGGAAAATATCACACTCCCTTACCACTAAGCCAAGAGTAAGTTATGACCTTTAACGTCACATATAAATTTTTATATTAAAAATTATACATTAAAAATTACAAAAAATAAATGGGCGGGCACGGGCTGCCCAAGGGTGTGCCCGTTGCCCGCCCGTTTAATGCAACAGCCCGTCCCGTTTAGGCCTGCCCTTGACGGGCCCTTTTTGGGCGGGCCCAAACGGGAAAATCTTCGGGCGGGTTTGGGTGGGTCTAACGGGTTCCGGGTCATTTGCTCAGCCCTACTCTGAAAGACATGAGACCCATATCCTTGTGTAACGTTAGTTTCAAAATACTAACGAAGCTTCTTGCCAATAGATTAAGGAGCATTATGAATGACTTTGTGGGTCCCGAACAAAGTAGTTTCATCGCTTCCTGGTCGAGCTGTGACAATATAATCATTGCCCAGGAGGCTATTCACCTCATGAGATCTAAACCGGGGAGGAAGGGGCATATCGCAATTAAGGTGGATATGGAGAAGGCGTATGACAGATTGGATTGGGGCTTCTTGGAATCCACTTTGCGTGAGCTGGGGCTTCGAGAAAACCTGGTTCGTATAATCCTTGCCTGTGTCAGTACTGCAACCATGAAGGTCCTGTGGAACGGGATCGAGGGGCCTGAGTTTGCCCTTTCCAGGGGGATCCGTCAAGGGGACCCCCTTAGCCCCTACTTGTTCGTTCTTTGCATGGAGAAATTGGGGCATTTGATCAAGGCGGAGTGTAGGAATGGTAGGTGGAAACCCCTTCGTTTTCCAAATGAGGGGCCTTTTGTTATCCCACTTGTTCTTTGTGGATGACTTGTTGCTCTTCGTCGAAGCCTCCTCTAGTCAAATGAGGATCATCAGACAGGTTATGAATAGATTTTGTGGCATCTCAGGCCATAAGATAAATTTGACCAAGTCTAGGGCCTTCTTTTCTAAGAACGTCAGACATGGCATAGCTTCAAACTTAAGTCGGATGTTAGGGATTGAGACCACTTCGGACCTTGGTAAATACCTTGGCGTTCCTATGATCCATTCACGAGTGACCAAAGCTACTTTTGGGTATATTACAAAGAAGGTTAGATCGAAGCTCTCATCGTGGAAGGGTAGGTACCTCACGATGGTTAGGAGAACGGTCCTTATCAAAGCAGTGGTTGCAGCCTTTCCTTCCTACCAAATGCAATCGGTTTTGCTTCCGAAAGGGGTCCTAAAGGAGATTGAAAAGGTTAGCAGGAATTTTTCCTGGCCTCAAGATGAGAACAAAAGGAAAATGCATCTCCTTGCTTGGGGGCAGATCATGAAGCATAAGAAGTGTGGAGGCCTTGGCATCAAGAATCTCGATTTGCAAAATAAGGCCTTCATTATAAAACTTTGTTGGGGGCTGGTTACCAAGCCGGATGCTCTTTGGGTCAAGTGCCTTAGGTCCAAGTATGATTGTGGGACTCAGATGCTTCCTCAGGTTGTCAGGAGAAGATCCAACTCCCTAACCTGGAAGGCTATTACGGAAGTGTGGGATCTTTTCCTTCCGGGGGTTGGGAGAAAGGTTAATAATGGGTTGTCCACCAAGGCCTGGGGGGACTTATGGACCCAGATGGATAAGCCTCTTATACATTTTGTGGAGCGCAACTTTTGAGCACATTAACTCAGAGGATAGGATTGTGGATTTCGTTCTTCCCGGTGGTATTTGAGCACATTAACTTTGAGCATATTCTAAACCTTATCCTCCGGTCAGCCCCTCCATCAAATGATCGGGACGATGAGTTCGTTTGGAGGGGATCTCCTGATGGTGCCTTCTCTATCAAATCTGCTTACGCGTTCCTTTCGAACCCTGTTGACGAAGTTCCTAATCCTGTCTGGCAGAAGATTTGGCGTTGGCCGGTTTCGGAGAAAATAAAGTTTTTCATGTGGCAAGTAACCCACGAGAGAATCACTACCAACTCATTTCGTGCCATAAGAGGAATATCCACGACGGGAGAGTGCCATTTGGGTTGCCCTTGTGAGGAGAGTGTCATTCATGCCCTCCGTGATTGTCAGAGAGCGAGAGCGGTCTGGAAGGAATTTATTCACGCTAACGTTTATACTGCTTTCTTTTATTGTGATTTATAGGGCTGGCTCTCTTGGAATGCCACGCATCAGCCTGGTAAGACTAGGTTTGGGCGATGGCCATGGACGAAGGCCTTTGCGCATGTATGTTGGATATTATGGAAGACCAGATGTACTCAGGTGTTTGATTCTACCGGAGCTTCCACAGGGGAAATCTTCTAACAGTGCATGTTCCACATCATGGAAGATGTAACAGGGGGAAGATTCCTTCACCAGATTTTCCAGGGGAGTTCTATGAGTGACAGGCATTGGACCCCGCCGGCCAGTGGAGCGGTAAGGGTAGACGTCGATGCATCTGTTCGCACGCCGAACCAAGTGGCATGTGGGGGGCTTATCAGAGACAACCAGGGATGTTGGATAATAGGCTTCCAGAAACCACTTGGACCAGCCACGATTACTGCAGCAGAGATTTTGGCAATCCAAACGGGGCTGGAGGTTTGCCGATCCTTGCAGATAAGGGATGTTCAAATCTATTCTGACTCTTTAGAGGCGGTTAACATCTTGCTTAGGGATCGAGGCACTACTCATTATCTTCGGCATGAAGTGGAGACCACGCGTCACCTTCTTTATGGAGACTGGAAAGCGGAGTTATATCATATCTCTCGGGAGAGTTTGATGTGTGCTGATATCTTAGCGAAAGAAACTCGCCAGGACGATTCTCAGATTCACCTTATTCCTGATGCTCTGCCCAGTTGTAGGGAGTAGTTACTGATTGATCAGTCTTTTGTTAGGGGTGTAAACCCCGTTTCGAACTAGTTACTCTCTTTTCAAGCTTAGCTTGCCTTTGTAACTCAAAAAAAAAATTCCAGTTTTAGCAAAAAAGAAACAAGGAGAAGAAAATAAGATGCCGCTGAACATTGTCGACTTATTTATACATATAAAAACTTATGAGGAAAGGCATGTACTTTATAAAATCTAGTTGATTAATTTTGAAAGATTTTTTTTTCGATGAGTATTAATTTTGAAAGATTAATAAATCTAAATAAATCACTTTAAAGTATTTATATTCAATATTTTTTCAAATTTATTTATATAACTTATCAAACTAATATGCAGCCTAATAATATATATATAAATATTTTAAAAAGATCATATAATATATGTTATAATCAAATAATTTATTTATCTTTCTTTTCTTATCTCTTCAAATTATCATAATATTTATAAGTGCTAGTTTGGATTAGCATAAGAGCTATTTTTTTAAAGTGATTTACTGTCTACCAAGTAAGTATATGAGATGAGTTTTTTTCAACTGCATAACGTGCTTTACCAACAAATGTGTGTGTTTAAGAATCCGTTGGGAAAAAATGAGTTTATGAATCTCGAGAAGAATTTACTGATTTTAAGATGATTTTTACGAATTTTGATATGCTACTTACGGATTTCAAAATGCGTTTTGTCTTAGCCTATGTATACTATTGGGGGAAAGATTTTCCAAACATATACATTGATGTGCTTGTTTGTCAGAGTTTAAAAATAACGTTTACGTAAATTAAAATAAAACTCTTTTTATATAGTTACTTTATAAATCACAGGTTGAAAAATTATTACATCCTCGGATCCAAATAGTGCCGGTAATGTGGGTTGCCAGTCCACCACCTGCAACCTGCGGGTTGGCGGGCTAGCCCGCCTAACTCATTTTTATTTATTTTAAAAAAAATATGTTTAATATATTTTTTTACTTTTTTTCATCCCAATATTTTTTTACAAAGAAAAAAGTAATATTAAATTCTATTTTTATAAAATTATTGAACATTTATTTATAGAATTTAAAAGAGAATATCATAAATATGCAATCTTATAGAAAAAAATTGAATAAAAAAAGAAAAAAGAATTAATTTTTTATTTTTTAAAAAAAATTTGACGGGTTGCAGGCTGAAGTTTTTCATACGGGTTGATGGCGGGTTGACCCGTCCAGTCCGTCCACCCGCATGGGCCAGGGTTGCTGACACGACCCAAACATACCAATGTAAACAAGGTTATGTAAGGTATTTCAGTAAATTTGTTAGGAGAACAATCTGTCACTTTTGGAGTGGAGAGAGAGAGAGGGGGGCGAGAAGAAAAGCAAAAAAGAAAAGATAAACAATCTCCCGCAGTCCTTCGTTCCGATGCAGTTGAAGGGATAGAAATTAGCAAGAATGGCAGCAGCGACGCTGCTTGCTCTCAACCTCTCAGTCCTTTGCCGTCACCTATGCAAAACACTCTTATTCACATCCTCTCATCCTCTCTCCTTTCCGACTCATCGCCTTACCTTCCACAAGCAATTTCGCCGTCCACTCTCCTCTCCCTCCACTTCATGCCGCCGCTTCTTTACCCGTTCCAGCTCTCCAGGTTCGACAATTTCGTGTTTCGGGCTTCAATTTGGAGTATTCATGCTAAAGTTGTCTCTATTTAGATACTTACTTTTCTCAATGGTCTGCTGCTACATCCTTTTTCTATCTCACCAAAATGAAAAATGAAAATTATGTATAAAGAAATGATAATTAGCTGATGGATTCTGAGCAAATTGTTTTTTACTCAATACTTACTAATCCGGGATTTTTTTTCAGATTTGGATTATATTGGAGTAGCAGATGAAAAGTATGATGTGATTGTAGTTGGTGGAGGACATGCTGGGTGTGAAGCTGCACTTGCAGCTGCCCGCTTGGGGGCAAAAACTCTTCTTCTCACGCTAAATATTGATCG
>JANTPZ010006137.1:0-10804 GCA_025593235.1 Vachellia pachyceras
ATTATGTTATTGAATTATTAGTATTATACTGACAAACCTGCTTCTCTAACTTGCATTCCTATCCTGCATATGTTAGAAATTGATTTTGGTTACTGAGATGTCATGTCTCATCCCGTTATTATAATTTTTTCCAGGCGATACCTCTAATTCTGATAGAGGCCGTGGGAAGCAGCCAGAGGCATAGTTAATAAGCCTTGTAGGCTCTTTTTGGTATTGGTATTGTATTGAATTTTATATTGCCATATAGGGCCCATTATTATAATGCATTGTACTTTGGGAAAGCCAGCAAGAACTTGTGGGCCCTATGATGTTGGTTTATCATTTTGTGCCAAGCGATTCGGATTTTACATGACAATTTGTGAACGTATTGTGTAGCAAGGATCCGGGGTGCCTTATTTAATGAAATCGCTTCCGCAAAATTATGTGGTTATTTAATTATTTTGATTAAATTATTATGGAATAGAAATGGTCTTTTTAGGAAGTGCGCTTTATATAACTTCATTAATTAAAACTCATTAAATATATCTAAAAATTTAATAAATTTTTAATTTTGTCTCTATTTAAGTTACTGTACTTTAAAAATTAAATAACATAGACCAATAATTATTATGGGGTAAAATAAAAAATTATCATAAAACATTATATGAGTTTAAGTATAAATTTATCTTAAAAATTTCTTAACATACAATATCAACTTTTTAACTAGTAAAAATTTTTGAGATAAATTTACACAATCAATGACATATCCTACTAGTAGAATCAAATATTCATTGATTCTTTATCATACTTTAATTCTTTTTATAAGGTATAGAAATAATTTTTCCCATTTTATAAGTTATATTATTAAATTAATATGAATATAAAATTTTATCATTTATTTATTACTGTACGTGTAGATTTTATACTTTTAGGCTAAATAATATATTCCCTATGATATTTTTATAATATCACAATATTTGAATTGTTTGGCCCTTTTTATTAGATCCTTTTGGAGTTGTCTCAATATTAAATGTATTTCTTTTGCTTGTTTTATCCTTGATAAATTATACTCTCTCTCATCATTTTTTTCAGCATACATTATCTTTCATCATTTTTCACCACTAATTCCATTTCTTTGAGGCCCTATAGAAATAAGAGTATATTTAGACAAAAAGAGGTTTATTTAATTTATTTATTACTTTTAACTAATTTTAACCAATTTCTCAAATCTTGTAATTCAAGTAAAAAGAACATATAAAAAGGATTATAGAGGGTATTTAATATAATATAGATAAATTGAGTTGAAAATTTATTAAATTTTAAGATGATATTAATAAAATTTAAGATTTTTTTTTAATTTTGATAAAGCATGTTAAAAGTAATATATAAATTTTGATCCAAAAAAAAGTAATATATAAATAAGATTAGATAGACCTAATGTACTACCCATTCTAATTTTTTATTATAGGGCATCTCCTAGAAGCAATTTTCAACGGATAAGATAATAATATGACATTTTAAAACTTTTTGAGCAATTTTAAACTCAAATAAACTTTTGAAACAATATTACTACTGAGTTAAATCTTCTGAAAAAACCCGCATCTTAATTCAAAAATCAACCACATATCTTATAAGTAGAATCAAAATATATATTCCTTCACTCTATCTCCTACTTTTATTCTTTTTATATCATTAATAATTTTTTAATTATAGTAATAATAATAATAATAACAGGAGGAGCACTATTTTTTTTCTAATTTCCTCGATAAGTGAATTTGGAGCTTTGGCGTAGTGCGATTGGTTGGACGGGTTGTAAAATGATGCCCTTACAAAAGGGAAGCGAGCCTTCAGAGTGGGATTCGGATGAAATTAATTGATAAATTTAATTAATTAATAAGTTTTACTCAATGATTGAATGGTTTTGGGTCTTGCTAATTAATCTATCGTTAGTGTATAGCCACGTCACCATCACTGATTGGGAGTTTGCATCACACGCAACCACCCATTTTTGGGCATAAACGGGAAATTACATTGAGGTCCTGGAGTCGACCAATTGTATTGGGATGAGCTTGTTTGGCAAAGAGTTAAGTAAGGTCAAAAGTATGTTTAACAGTGTTTTTTACAAAACGAGATAATCCCCTCCACATATTTACCTCAACTTGTGTAAAAGTAATTTTCTATCGCATTCTCAAACGAGCCCAATTTAAAATCTACGTAAGGTGAAAGCTCATTTGCATTTATGTATTTTAAAAATCTATCTAACTAAATTTTCATACAATTGACATTTCATATTATTTAACTGATATTTCACGATATACAACTGAATTTCTACGTTATACAAATGCAACTGACATTACACAATATATAGACCTTACTCTTCAATTAATTTGTCCATTTGGATTTTCCCTCAATTCTCCGTGAAATCCTATAAAATTATCAAATTAATATGAAGCTTCAAAATTCTTTTTGAGCGGTTTATTGGAATTTTAAAATACAAGTTTTCCCTAACTTGTAAATCAACAAGTTAATATGTTACAAATGAAATGTTACTAACAGAAAAATATCATTTAGCGACAGAAAGATCATCACTAAATGGCTATTTTCCTTCAGAAAATTTCCATTTAGCGACGGAAAATAGACATTTAGTGATGATTTTTCCGTCGTTAAATGGTATTTTTCTGGTAGCGTGTAAATGTAGGATTAATGACAATTCAGTGTGCTTTAATTGATAAATTAATTTGCAACTGATAACAAGTTAGGGTGCTAAGACTGATAAGTCATGGGTGCCACTAATGATAAGTATACTGTTGCAATTGATAAGCTAATACATCACTAAAATAAATCATATGATTTTAATAAAAAATTACACATACATATTTATTTCTTAAAATTAATATTCCCAGACTTAATTTCAACCTGTGATCCTTTTGAAATAATTGGTTTAATTTAATTTGAGATTAATGCAATTTTTTATCCATCAAGTTTATATCTATTCCAGTTTAGAGCTCTAAAGTTTAAATAATTGCATCAGTCCCTCGGATTTCAATTTATTTAAAACATTAATTCAATAATGTAATAAAAATATGGATTATTTTACCTATCAAAACCACATATTTTAACTTTGATGGATTAAAATTAAAATTAGGGTAACTGTAAAATCAAAGTTATTTCAACCTTTTAATTTTTTTCGTCCTTAAAAATATTTTAATAAAGGGACGTACCATTTCATTAAAATTTAAAAGATGAGGATACCATTAGAGTTGGTAATGCGGGCCAGCCCGCAGGGGTTGGTGGGCTAGGCGGCCCAGCCCACTTGGCGGGCTGGAAACCCGCAACCCGTCATGGCGGGTTAGCGGGCTGGCCTGCCAACTTTTTATTTTTTTTAAAAAATAAATTCTTTTTCCTTTTTTACCCAATTTTTTTCTATAAAATTGCATATTTATGCTATTTTCTTTCAAATTCTATGAATAAGTGTTCAATAATTTTCTAAAAATAGAATTTAATATTACTTTTTTCTTTGTAAAAAATATTGGGATGAAAAAATGTAAAATATATATATATAAATATATTTTTTTCAAAAAAATAAAAAAGTGGGTTAAGCGGGTTGGCCCCGGGTTGAAGGTGGTGGGCCGCATTACTAGATGCCATTCATTGCCATAATCATCACACGTTGAAAGTTTTCTTCCGGCTGAAAATTTGGTATGAGTATAATGAATAACGATAATAATATTAATAATAATCCACATAGTATGTTGACAAACCTTTACGTTATGTTAATTTATTTAATATTAATTAGTAGGGCAAATAAGATGGATAATATGAATATCTAGTAACTAAAAACGGGAAGTCCAATATATAATGAATCACTTCATCTATAAGTTACAATCATTTATCAATTTTCTCCACTTATAAATCAAGCATGTCACTAGTGAAAATAAAATGAAAAAGGACAAAATCAATCTACATATGTCTAACGAACCAAAGTTTAAATTTCTACTAGAAAATATGTACACATTCGGTACATGATTGTGTTTCGAACATGAATGTTTCTAGTAGAAAAATATTTGTACTTCGGAAAAAATAATTTTACAAGAAAAAAAGAAAATATTACCAAATAATATAAACCCCAAAGGCTTGTCTATGTGACGAATTAAAGTTTGAATGTCGTTGAAAAATGTGTTATATTTAATTTATGATAATACTTTTAATGGGATTACCTTCACTAGAATGATATCTATACTTAAAAAAAATATAACTCCCAATAAACAAACGTTTGAACATCACGATGAACCGACTAAAAAGACAAGAACAAAAATTAAAGGGGAAACTAATATTTTATTTATTCAACTTTTGATTCAGCCCCTCAGTTATGATTGAGTGCGATTCAGTCCCTGAATTTTTGATTCGTTTATGACGCAATCCCTTATCTTCTTCCTCAACAATTTTTTTCTATTAAAATTTTATAAAGAAAGTTCTGTAAAGCTGAGTTGGATGCATTGTTTTGCCGACTGTTATACATGATAAGAGAAAAATAAGGGAATGAGTTATAAGAAAGTCACAAATTTAAAGACTGAGTTATAAGTGATTAAGGTATAACTGATTCAAATTTTTTTGAAAGAAATCAAATTATATATTAATAAAATAAAAGGTTACAAAGATAATATTTTACATGATGGAATAAGTAATTTAAAAGTTGAATGACTACTACCAGAAATATTTCATTTAACGACGGAAAATCCGTCATTAAATGGCTATTTTCCGTCGCTAAGACGAGGGTCACTAATATTTTCCGTCACTAAATGTAATTTTTTTATAGAAAATAGCCATTTAGCGATGGATTTTTTCGTTGCTAAATTACATTTTCTGGTAGTCGATTAAAATATTAAGTTTTCCTAAATCAAAAGAAGAAATTCATTTTGGAACTCTGCAGCGCCTTCAAAGCATTTTACTTGTGCCTTCTCCTTTGGAATAATTTTTTTTTTTACTTCTTGGCACCAAGAAATTTTTTTACTTCTTTTACTTTATAATATATTCCCGTTGTCAATGTTAGTTGAATCACAATTTCGTTTCAGTGACAAAATTAAATTTAAAAGGTTTTTCTTAAAAGATGCCCCGTTAAATATATTTTTTTAATAAATATATGTATTTTTTTATCAAAAGCAATTCAGTTTAAAATATTATTAGACCTTCATTGTGATCAATTCTTCCAACTGAAATTTAAACTTTGGTTCATCTTATTGCAATGAATTCACCTTTCCGTGAGATCAAACCTCGTTGGTGACAAATGCATTATTACATTAACTCATACTTCAAGTGTAATATTTAAAGCATTTGACTACCAAGTGTTTTTATGGTGATTTAAAATGTAATTTTTAGATATACATGTTTTATTATAAAACACATCATGCATAATGTTTAAAATTTTAACCAACTTATTTTTTATTTTTACCTTAATTGTTTTTTGATTTGATAAGGGTGTCCCAAATCATTTTGTTTTACTATAGTTAATTACATGTTATAGGAGAATGAAAAACCCCATTTCCTACCATGAATAAGGGAAATGACCAATAGGTACTCTTAGAACATAAGATTTTGAGAATTCTCAAAAAAAGATAAAAATGCCCTCATATAAAAAAGAATAAGGCACCCTCGCTGGACACCGGAACTCTGGTGGCTTTTTTAGGCACCACAACATAATTTTTTTTATTTAAATTAAATTGGAGCCAAGTGGTGGAGGTGGGATTTGATCTCACCCCATTTTGGTTCTCCAAAAATTTGGTGATCATTGGACCACCAAACCATTTTAATAATGTAGTACATGCAAATATGTAACACATTTAACCAAATAATATTTTACTTAGTCACAACTCTTGTAATGCGAATGATAATATTTGTAAGGTATTGACAACTTTAATAGTAATGCTTACTATAACAACTTAACAAAGTTGTCATTATGTTTGTCAGAATTATCAATATCATACGAACAGTTGTCAACCAATTTAATGGAGCAATAAAGGCACCACAAGAAAAAGTAGTAAGTAGCATAAGAATACTTGTCAAATCCATTTGCAAAACTTATCAATACACTAGGAACTTTGATTTTCCAGGACTCAATAAAATAACATAGGCATCATAAAGAAGATTTTGTGAAAAACATAAAAAATCTATTATTTTATTTGTTGGAGTTGTCGGTACCATACGAAAAGTTGTCAACCAACTCAACGGGGCAACACAAGCACCACAATGGAAAAGTTATCAGTAGCATAACAACACTTGTCAATCGTTTTACATGGATTTTGACAACTTTTGCAAATGGATGACATATGTTCTTATGATACTGACAAATTTTCCATTGTGTTGCCTCTATTGAGTTGGTTGATAACTTTTCGTATAGTATTGACAACTCCATTGAGTTGTGGTAAACATTGCTATTGAAGTTGTCATTAATTTTACAAATATTGTCATTCACATTACAAGAGTTGTAACTAAATAAAATGTTACTTGGTTACATGTGTTATATATCTACATGCATTATATTATTAAAGTGGTTTGGTAACTCAATGGTTATAAATTTTTTGGGAAACCAAGGTGGGGTGAGATCAAATCTTATGTCCACCACCTTGGCTCCCATTTAATTTAAATAATTTAAATAAATTTTTTTTGATGCGGTGTCCAAAAACAGCCATCGGTTACCAGAACTCTAACCAGAACTCTAACCAGGCGGATGCTGCCCAGCACCAACAGGCCACCGAAGCTCTTGTGGCAGCGGCACTCTGGCGAGGGTGCCTCATTCTTTCTTTTTTTATAAATATGAGGGGCATTTTCATCTTTTCTTATAAATTCTTAAAACTTCATTTGCTGACAGTTACCTATTGGTCATTTCCCTTATTCATGGCATCAAATGGAGTTTGAAAATTCAATAGGTATTTTCCTGCAATTCTCCCTTATAACATGTAATTAGCTATTTAATTCACCTCTTTTTTTATTCATTCTCTCTCTCCTTTGGTCCTTCAAATAAGTAAAGATATTTTTTTAAAAAAAAATATTTTGTATGTATTTTTTACTTTGATCAGTTTTTTTAGAATCAACCAATATTCAATGCATTTTCTGGATCATAATGTCAGCTATTCGAGCAACCAATTAAACCAGTTTGTGAGAGTATTGGTTCACAATAAGGACACCTCACTACCTTCAAGCAATTATTTAGACTACATTTTTTGAGCTCAAACACGAGACCATCGATTAAATTAAAACAACCAATTACCAATTGGTCGTGTTTGTTTAGTAACACATTTTCAATTATGTTTCAGTCGAGACAAAACTTCTTCCACATACTTATCTTAAAATCTGTAAAATCGTTCTTCTAACAGATTCTCAAATAAGATGCATTTACTTCAACCAATTTGAACATGGTATTTTATTGATTTTATATCTTAAATATAGTCCTATATGGAATAACGCTATTACTGTTTATAAGTTGCCGACACGAAACCAGAAAAATTGGAAGTAGTGAGCAACATGAGCATGAGCCAGGACACAAATCAGACAATCAGAAAGCTAGGGCAGTTATGTAATTTCATAGAACCTTTCTCTGAAGAAAATTAAAAATAATATTTTATTTCCATTATAAATCCTAAATCGCCTGCTTCTCCTTTACTCAATTACTCACTTCAGTTACATTCACACTCTGCTTCCTATCTCCTCTCTTCACACTTCACATCATTTCCCACCCCTCTCTCTAAAATCGAGAATTGATAACATTTGCAAAGAGTAGGTGAGTGTTTCGTGTTCGAACTCACAAGGATAGCATTTACACCTGCAGTGGTAAAAATGTTGCAGGCGAGATTTGTAGGTGGTGTTGTATTCTTGTGGTTACTAGCATGGACTCCAATGGCGGAATCGGCGATTGGAGTGAACTGGGGCACGGTTTCATTCCACAGGTTGAAACCATCTACGGTGGTGGATCTCTTGAAAGACAACAAGATCGCGAAAGTGAAGCTGTTTGAAGCGGAGCCTGATGTTCTTAAGGCTCTTATGGGAAGTGGGATTCAGATCATGGTTGGAATCCCCAATGAGATGTTGTCTCTCTTAGGTTCTTCCCCTTCTGCTGCTGATTTGTGGGTTCGTCAGAATGTCTCGTCCTTTATCGGTAAAGGTGGCGCGGATATCAGGTTGTTCTCATTTTTCTTATTCTCGATTCTCGTTTTTCAGTTTCCGTTTTTTCCTGGGAAAGTGAAAATTCCATGCTCTTCTTGTTCAATATACGTAGCTGCTTTATCGAGGGCTAACTTTTGAAGTAACAGTATTTAATTCACTACTAAATTTTGTAAGAATATTTTCTTGTTGCAACTTGTATGTTTTTTTTCTCTTATTTTTGTTGGATGACTTGAGAGCTGATGGTGGCTGTCCTTACTTAAGAAATTTGATTTAGTTGTTTGGTACTTTCAAAACGACGTGGTCCTATGCTTCAAATGTTTTATCCCCCTTGAAAATATAGTATATTTCGTTAAAAATTGTGAGGATCCAAGGATTAATCGGACAGTAAAATAATTTGGACGAGTATCTTTGGTTATTATAATGATTTCCGAACTTTGAATTCTCAACTGTAATTTGAAATAACTGGAAAATTATAGCATCCCCATCAAAAAGCATAAGCTGGATAAGGAACTTGCTCTCTACTTTGATATTATTTATATGAACTGTGATTTATTTTTTTTCAACTTACATGTGCGGAATTATCCCATGAGGGGAAAAAGCTATTTCTTGAGTTTGCCTTAAGAATATATTGTGAAGCAACTTCTCCTTTTGAACACTTGACTTGATTGAACTAGATGGCTTGTAGAATTTATCCTTTCCAAAACACCAGATTTTCTAAAGTAAGCTTTATTTAGTGTCTTTAGCATTTAAATATTTTAATTTTATTTCTCTAGTTTTGATCGAGTCAATGTTGTGTCGTCCATCAGCATGTAGAAAAATAAAATGCAGTTACAAAATTGTTTCACTAACATACTTGGTTGTCGCCACATGAACTCACTGGATGACATGTAATTAAGTGACACCACTCAACTTCACATGGGTTTGGGAGGAAAACGGATGTCTGAATTGCCTATGATCCAGCAATTTCATGTGTCCCAAATCACTTCTTCATATGTGAGTTAGTGTGTGTTTGGGAAACCGTTAGCAGAAAGGAGTTTACGGATTCCGAGAAAAATTTACGGAATCCAAGAAGAATTTACAGATTTTGAGATGATTTTGTCTTGGTTTACGTGCATCGTTGGGAAGAAATTCTTCCCAAACATGCACTTAATTGAAATGTCATCAGCTTTGGTCATCATAGGAACAAATTGAGATGGAATAAATTGATTGCATTATTTCCACATGTTGAAGGGCAATATTGATTCAATTAGAACTGAAAGGACCAAATTAAGACTTTACAATATTAGAGAAACTGAAAATGTATTTCGTAGTAGCTCTGAGCTCAATGTCTTTCATGCCCTTGACCTCTTGGGCCACATCAGTCATCTGACTTGGTAGCTAGCAGCACATGGGCGGTTAATTTCAACAGTTTCCATGGTCTAATAATTAGTTAGTTGATGTTAATGCGTTAGTTGACACAATCAATCCTGATAAAGTTGGGAAAACCTGTAAAAAGAGGCCATCGATCCCAATCGAGCTTGTGTTATTCCATAGAATTAATACAATAACGAGTATTTTCTTCTCCTTCTAATGTATGTTAGCGATGGCTAAAGCAATACATGCAATTATCTGATGTTATAGCCTGACTAGCTCAATATGTAAAACATCCAATTATCCATAGTACTGCTTCAGGGTTATGAGCTAGTTCTGAAATCTTTCTATTGAGGTAACAACTGATTATGATGTCTGAAGAACAGAAGTTTACAACTCACTTATTTATGGAACAATAGAATCAATACTTCTCTTCATATTAAATTTGTGGTCTGTATATATAGAGAGTATTTTGATTAGCTGCAGGCCTCTGAACTCTCTTTTAACTGGTGACAGGTATATTGCTGTCGGAAATGAGCCATTTCTGACAAGTTATAATGGTCAATTTCAGAACTTGGTCATGCCTGCAATACTCAATCTACAACAGTCTTTAGTTAAAGCTAATCTTGCCGGTTATGTAAAATTAGTGGTACCCTGCAATGCAGATGCCTATGAGGCTACAGTTCCATCTCAAGGTACCTTCCGTGCGGAACTGACCCAAATTATAACACAACTCGTTCAATTTCTCAATGCAAATGGTTCCCCTTTCATGGTAAATATCTACCCATTTTTAAGCCTTTATGATAATGGTGATTTCCCCCAAGATTATGCATTCTTTGAGGGAACTACTCATCCAGTCACCGATGGCACCAATGTCTACACCAATGCATTTGATGGAAACTATGACACTTTAGTTGCAGCTCTCAATAAACTTGGATATGGTCAAATGCCGATAGTAATCGGGGAAATCGGTTGGCCTTCGGATGGAGCTATTGGTGCAAATATTACTGCAGCGAGGGTTTTCAACCAAGGTCTCATAAAACATATCATGAGTAACAAAGGGACCCCCTTAAGGCCAGGTGCTCCTCCCATGGATGTTTATATATTCGGTCTGCTTGATGAAGGAGCGAAAAGCACACTTCCTGGAAACTTTGAAAGACATTGGGGAATTTTCTCTTTCGATGGGCAGGCTAAGTATTCACTAAACCTTGGCCTTGGAAACAAGGAGTTGAAGAATGCTAAGAATGTTGAGTATCTTCCATCTAGATGGTGTGTGGCCAACCCCTCGACCGATCTGACAAATGTGGTGAATCACATG
>JANTPZ010006138.1:0-34245 GCA_025593235.1 Vachellia pachyceras
TTTATCATAATTGAATCCAAACAAGCCTCACGTCCCTCCAGGAATGGGTATTGATATTTTCAAGAACACTTCTGAAAAATAATCAAATATGGATGGCACAGGGCAGGAAATGGGCCTGCAAAACATAGTGGAAGATGTTAAAATCAACCACGAAAAATACTAATTCGAGTGATCTAATAACATCCCCAAAAAAAGATGCAAACTCTTATCCATTTGCATGGAAATGAATTCATGGTTCCATTTGCAATACAACTCTTCGGGTGTTACGAACTTGTTACCGTTGCGAAATGATGAGATTTTTGGGGAACTCTTATCCAGCCAGCATCTTCTTTGGATATTCCAAGTAATTATGGTGGATTGGGAAGTCCCTTTCCCACATATGAACATAAATCGTTGAACCTTTTGGGTCCAGCATTTAATCGACCAAGGCTGATACTAACTACACAATTTCATTGGACTTAAATGGACATTTTTCTTTCATTTAAAAAGACATCTTTCTACCCAGATGGCAATGACCTTTTTACCCATTTAAAAATTAATATATATAAATTATTTATTCCCGCAGCAAAAGTTGCCCGTATTCATTACAGATGCGTTTTTCTGGCATGTGAGAAATTAAGATTAAACTAAACCAAGCATCTCAAAGTGACAGATACAGGCCCATAAGGGTCAACAAATGAAAGTCCTTAAGGAAGAGTTCAGCTAATAAAAATATGCCCTTGGTGGGCATTTTGAACCATGCACTTGCTGGGCGTCCTTACGGAAGAGTTGGAAGTGATGGAAAGTAGACGTGACATGCATGTGCGGGACGAGTTGGAGTGTGTTACGCGAGTGCTCAATAATTGTTTGTACAGGGCTCTCTAGGTTGCCAATTTGAAACAGAAATTTAACTAAGTTTCGGTATCTATTTCAATCATACGGCCGATTCCGGCAAATGGGCGTCTCCAAACTATCAAGGAGTATTGTTTCAGCCATAGAGGAGAGAAGAATCGAAGTCCCCTACTTTTACAATTCTGGCGATTCCTATGTAATCAATGTGTAATATCCAGTAGAAACAAAATGGAATCAAGAAAAAAAAAGTAAATAAGGACCAAGGTTGAAAAATGAAAAAGGAAGGAGGGCAGAGTTGTAATTCCATCCTCCCACATTTTAATATCCCCTCAGCACATGTCTGGACTGCTCATCTTCATTTCTCCAGAGCAGCACGAACACAACGCGAGAGAGGAACAGAGCGTTGGAGTCGGTGATGCCGTTTCTCACCGGTATAAGGACGGATTCTCGTTCAGGTGAGTCTCCTGAACATTTTCCCATTCTCTGTTTCTTCGATTCATGACGTTTTGAGTTTTTGGGTTGAATCAAAAGTGATGAATCTGAAGTTTTTCACCACTGAAATCAATCAAGGAGTAAGATTAAAGCTTTTGGTGGTTAAATCAAGCATTTGAGTTTATTTATCTATCTTTTGTTGGAAGCTCAGGATCGCATATCACTGTTCACGCATATAGAATTCATCTTCTCTTTGGTCTATGGCCAAAATAATTAGGATTTTATGGTCCTCAGGTACTATTAATATGTTTGGAGGTTGTTTTAAGGTAGAATAATGGGCATACATGTAATGGAATTGTATGGGTTATGTCGAGCTAAAACCAGAGCTAGTGATATCCTCTGTTCCTGAGATGTTGTGATCATTTAGTACAATGATAAGCTTTAAAATGAGCCCTAAAGCACATTTTTTTGGATAAGTAAATTGTAAGTTATGGATTGTCAAAGTGTGGGTCTGAAATCTGGAAATTCTGGAAATGTTGGTAAATAATCAGAACTTTGAGCACTAATTTTGGAATCTGGGTTGATGATTAAGTGTGAACGGTAATTTTCTTTGGAAGAGGATGTAGAGGGCTTTAAATGGATACTTGGATCACTGCATTCAGAGTTTTATGGAGTGAGTTATAATTTTTTCAAAACTGGTTATAAATTTAGAAATATTATTGGTGTTGATTTCATTTTGAAAGGAAGAAGCAGGTGAGCTGGAAGCTAAAGGAAAGAAAGGAGTTACATAATGAGAGCATGATATGTGAGTGAATAGCGTTCCATTATAGTTTTTATAAATCACGTTTTATTATCTTCATATTTTATTATTTGTTACCACATTTTGAGTATGGTTTCATTAATAAAGAATTATCGGAATTATTTGATCTTCTCATTTATGTTATGAAGGGAAAGGTTTGAAGAATTTATTTAATGTCATTCATTCGTTTCCAATTTTGTTTGAATTAGATACTTAAATGGGGAAGTCGAAAGAAATGCTTTTGACATTTTAACTCATGATAGAGGAGACGGAAAAAAATGATATTTTCATGCTTTATGCATGCTTGAAAATGGTGTTGATATTTACTCTATGCATGCTTGAATGGTGGTTTTGATATATTATTTTGCAAACTTTCATACGGGATCTTTGTTACAAATTATTCCAAAATTAAAGAAGACTTGGATGTTGATCCCATGCATGCTTGAAAATGTTTTTTAAAAGGACTGAATACAAAACGCTGGTTACTAACAGCAGTACTGTTAGTCTTTGGTGCACCATGGTTAATATCGAGCTTGCTTGATATTCGTGGGTATTGACTCACGCTTGATATTCGTGTGGTTATCCCTGCGCTTGTTATTCGTGGCCTCGAGCTGCGCCTGTTGGTTACATACCTCTCGTGAATTGCGTGTTCACGCCTGTTTTCGTGGCTTTGAGCTGCGCCTGGTTATTTACCCTCATGGACTGTGTGTCCACGCCTGATATTCCGTTCTGTTGAAGCCCTACGAAAATTGAGATTTGAATATTATTTTTAAATCGATTTTGACAAACGAATGGTTTTCACACGTATTTGAGATTCTCTAAGAAATGATTTGTTATGCAGTTTTAAATGTGATTTGATTATACTTTGCAGAAAATGAGACTTGTTACGATATGCATTGTAGTTGAATCATTTAGATGATTTTTCGTAAATTTAGACGATTATATTTATGGAACGTTATTCACCGAAAATTTATTTTGACTTCAGATAGCCCAGATGACCCTATGCCTTTGGTTGAGCAATGAAAAGCCTCCTAGTTGTTATGAAAGACGTTGGTTTATGTTGTGTCTGCTATTTGGCGTATCTAAAAACTTATGTGTACTCACTATTTATAAAGATTAGACGCTCCACGTAGTCTATAGGTGAGGTTCCTGTGCTTTTATTATGTGTTGATAACGCAGTTTTTATGGCATAATCTTGAGAAACGAAATGGTACATTGTGTTATTTACTATTTTAACGATAAGGCAAACGATATGGATATTTTTTTAAAAAAAATGGAAGGCTTAAGGGATGTAAGACCTCTCATGTTCCGTGCCGGTCACCTCTAAATTTTAGGGTGTGACACAATGAGACCATAAACTCAAATAAAGACAAGCATAATGGTTCTGTAAAATAATAAGGTAAATATTATACACATCCAACGAAACAAGGGCTAGCAACCATTATTAAGTTATTATTCTAACATATCACGATCAATTAGCCATATGTACAGGGAAAACTGAAAAGATGAAACTAGTTCTATCATAATCAAGCATCACATTGCTTGCAGGAACACTAGAAGGTCGCACATGAGTAAATTACCAGGCTTCCAATGCGACTGGAGCTTTTAAAGTTAAACATAAAAATTAAAAAAAAAGTCTTCGATTATGTGACCCACATTTGTAAAGTTTTCCATCAGCGCATCTCATTGAAAATGCAATAAATGTAACCTTGAAATGTATACGAGATGTCCGGAGATCACACTGCTTCTAATGTCATGTGGAACTCTGCCTTTCAGTTTGCTCCACTTCTGTTCAGGTACTGCTAGCAAACTCAAATATAAGTACATATATAAAGGGAATGAAATAAAAAAGCCCACTGAAACACTGATTCGCAAGTCAGAAAGAAAGCTATCATCAATGAAAGTATTTTCAAGGGGATTAGAGGTCACATTGTGAATCTGAAGCAGAAATAAGTATTAAAAGGCCAATTTACGTCTGGAATTGGAACCTTAGTGTGATAAAAGAGGATAATGCAGATTCTTTACCGGCATCACATGCGTAGTAGTTGTCATAGAAGCGGGACCGGCGCCTGTGATATCTGAAATGGGGAAACAAGAAGACATGATATAAAAGCAATGGGAATATAGAAATTTTACAAACTTGGGCATACTAAAATATTATGATGATTCAAGATGAAAAAAAGCTACTCACCTGCGATAACCAATGCTACTCCTTGAGGGGCCAACTGTACTAACAAACTCATCATCAACCTCATCTAGCCTATAATCAGTATACTCAACCGATGCTACAGAACCTTCATCAGAATTTTAAGTATCATAACTTAAACGGCGATTGCCCCTTCTTGTATCATTAACTCTTGACCGTCTTCTGTTTCTAGAACTCCTGAAGTTGTCAAAGACCTTATATAAGATACAAGATGTCCACCAGTTGCCTTCATCTCCAGGGAAGTCTTCAAACTCATCAGCAGTATCATCATCTCCATATTCAATCACATAATCTCCTAAAACCACCCCCCGAGGGATTTCTGAATGAATAGTACTCAAAACATCTACAATCTCAGTGGACTGCTGAAAATTCTCCCAATCAAGCTGACGAGCAGGGTCGATTTTTGATGGACGAGCATGGGGGTGTTCCTGTTGGGCGTGCTCTTGCAACTCCAAGAAACTTCCCATGAATGAGCATTGATCTTCATCACAACAACGCTTCTTCTTATCTAGAAATACACGGGCTCTGTCAACAACAATCCACCCAGACACTTCACCTCTGCACAAGGGACAACTCAGCTTGCATTGGTCATCCGCTAACACTGGCTCTTTATTTTCTATGGAGGTCTCATCAGACATCAAAGAGGATGGCATGCCACATGAAATTTTAAAACGGTCCAGACAATTTGAGTGTAACTGACTTGTGTCACATATAAAAGGACGGCATCCTTGATCATAAGATGAACACTGGAGCAGAACACTATTATGAGGAAAATCTAAGCATATGGGGCAGACTAAATCTTCCCAATGGATATAAGATAAATCATCCATGCCGTCTAAATCAGCTTGGACCGAATATTACAAGAGGTCTGAGAGGCAGGAACAAGCAGCTCAAATGGAACTTGTGCTGGTGCTTGGCAATTTCTCACATCAGATTACATTGCCGAGTCAGTGGTAACATATTTAGAATTGTAACTGTAACCTAACAGAATAACACAACTAGTTAATGCTACTCCAGTAAAGCATCTAGGTATTGAAATCACTTGGAAAATTTTAACTGCTAGGAAGATATAAACCCGCTCAGAATGTTATGTAGACGAAGATCAGAGATATTAAAAAGAATAATCATGTAAAGGTCAACAAAATGCTTCAGCACACCTGATATCCAGATCATCTCCCTCGAAAGTGATACATCATATTAGACTATATGCCTTTCATTTGACAAAATTGAATTCCATAATCAATATACCTCCCACATCCAAAAATTTAGCTAAAAACAAAGATGATACCCGTATAAGTTCACAAATTTAGCATAAAAATCCAATACCAAAATCAAATAAAACATACCACATAACAATACAGATGGTTTAGTAAATACAAATAAAAGGGTATACCAAATAAACAATCAATATTGACCAAAACAATCAATATACAGTAATACACCCAACCTAACAAGACAGGAAGAACTCACAAAATGTCAAAAAAAAAAAAACAAAATAGGAAACCAAGTAATTCGATAGCCCAATTTCTCTGTTGAGTAACATAGACCAAGTTAACCGATTCTCAATAATGAGTATAAAAATAGTACATACAAAAGATAACGATTAAATTAGAATCGCGAAAAAAAGGCTGCGTTCGAATTCCAAGAGTAAAACCAGGAGGTCAAGTGTGAGGCACTCGAGCAACCGAGTACACTGAGAACAGGCTCAAGCTTACTTTATATATGAAAACTGATGACTGAAGATGGAAAACTAATACGAAGAATAGTCTGAGTGAGAGAGAGGGGGGGAAGGGAGAAGGAGAGCTTTGTGATCTTCACGAAAATGGAGATTCCGGTTTGAGGCACAGTAGGTAGGGTCTCTTTCCTCCCGTCTTCTATAAGATGTCATTCTCTCGCCGTAGGAAGATAGAAAGGAAAGATCGTAGAGCGAGCCGAATGACGTTAGTGCCCTCCTGATTTTGCATAATTGCATTGACCCAAACCCAGCCCAAATTGCGTCCTGCTCGTGATAAATAATGGTTTTGTTTGGCAACAAGGTGGTTATACCTATAAGCACGTTCAATAGTGTTTTTCTGTAAAATGAAATAATCTCCTTCACATATTTGTCTCAGCCTGTGTGAATAAGCTTATAAGTACTTTTCCACCACTTTCCCAAACGGACCCAATGAGGTTGTTTGACTGAACGTTTCCAAAAAATCAAACACACGTTTTACAGTATTTTTTATAAAATGATACAATAAAGTGGTTGTTAGTTTTCCAAAGACGTGTTTGAAATTCCGTGAATCACTTTTGAGGGTAGGAAAGGATTCTCCCATTAGTGATTAGTCAACGTAGGAATTTAAAGCATGAAGCATAGAGCTTAAATCCACTAATACCATTGATTACAAATTAATTTGTTGACGCAATCCAAGAGCAATTCTATGAATGGTTGAAACTTAGGTCCCCATTAATGGATTAATAAAATGCAGCAGTTATAGAGGAGATCAATATACTTGTCTGATCCTATTTATAAAGTGGTGAAAAAAGTTAAATTTAATCCTAATTACAAGTTACCTTAGTAAATTTTTACGTGAATGGATAACTCTATTCTTCATTTAATGTGTTGACCTTATTGTTATGCTTTATGGTAGATCCTAAATAGGGATGAAATTAAAAAATTACTGAATTTTAATACAAAATTAATACTACTTAAAATTTTTTTTGGTTTATGTAAAATATGCTGAAAATGATTTATAAATAAGATTATATAAGTATTTGATTGATGTTTTGTAATAGGAATTCAAATGTTCGCTTCTTAATATAAAAGTTAGTTAACTTTTTTAATGATATTAAAAAAAATTAATAATTGAGATATTTATTGCAGACATGCTGGTGAGAGAGCACGCAGAAGAAGACAGATAGAGTACTTGTATTCCAACCTGCTTTGCTTGCCGTGTTTTAAAATCACATTCCTCACTGCTGCCGTCTCTCGATCCTCTCTCTCAAGTCAAACTTTTCTATTTGTATTATTATAACTCGATGAATTCCATTTTATATCTATCCTTTGAAAAGCAGCGAGATCCAGGTTTAGCTAGTCCAACTTGTTAAATTCCAATCCAAACTCTCCCCAGCGATATGCACTGCAAATTATGAATCAAACATGGATCGCGATTGCACAACAAGGTTATATGAAAGGTTAAAAACTATGAATTTGAGGATTATGCATAACTATATATCATTTTACTATTCCTATACAAGTGTGGTAATTGATCCAGTGAACCTTTTTTGCTATATAGAGGAGAAAAGACACATGACAAGCGTATACCAGTAAGAAATGTCTGTATTTCTTATGCTGAAAGTACAAGGAATTGGCTATCTATCGGATAATACCGAGTCACTCCAGGAAAGTAGGAGATCTTTGATAAACTTTGGGAAGTCTGCAAACAGAATGGAAGCAGATTCATCTGGCTTCTTTGGTTAGCCCGTTGGGCAACCAAAATCCATTCCTGCGTTACCGAGACAAAATTTCTATCACATATTTACCTCGAAATATGTGTCCATTCTCCCAACGGGCTATCCAAACAAGCCCGATTCAGTTTGCCATATGTAGCAAGCATGCCAGAGAAAAATCTACACTAAGGAAATCCGGGGGATGACCAGCCCAAGCATTACCTTTTGCTACTTCTAAAGCAACGGAAAGTGCGTCTATCTGGTCTTCCACTAGCCTATACACATCAACAAGCTGCACAGAACACAAATCAAAATCCACAAACCCAAGATCTACACCTCTAGCTAAGAGAGAGAAGAGGGGTGTATTAGGGCCAAACCTCTTCTATATGAAGCTTTGAATCCTCAGTCAAAGCAAGAAGAAGCTGCCTACGTATTCGTTCATCAACAAAGAAAAGACGAGCTCCACCTTTAATAGTGTCTGTGAGGTCCAGTTTTCTTTCAACTCGCAAGTCTATTGTCCTTTGCCTGTATAGATTATTAGTCTTTGGTGAATATTACTTCTTGGATGACTCAAAAGTAAGAGACCAAACAGATCCTGTGGTTTTGAAAATATACGTACTGACATGTCTTTCATTTGCAATGCCGGATTGGTACTCATCCTGGCCACATTTTCCTTTGCAAGAACAATGAGGTTTTCAGGCCGTATCCACTGGAACAGACCATCTTTGAGTAGAACCTACAAAGCAACAAGTTATTTAAAGTGATGAACAAAACATGTTCATATAGCAATCATAATAATTTGGATTTTGTCTTAGAGGGAAAAACAGTAATCACCGAAGTTTTTGGGGAAATCCAAACTGCTTATAGTATCTGCTATCTAATTGCATAACACAGAAATTCCCAAGCAGATAGAACAACTTGGGTTCAGTACCTTGACAAAAGTGAGAAGAGGAAGAGAGAAAAACGGTAGAACATTCCCGTTTCATGCAGTGTTTGAATTAAAGCTATTGCATCTAACATATAATATAGGGGGGAAACGAGGAAAGATATCTTGGTTCTTCAAATATAACAGAATTACCTTTTAAAATTATAGCAGAGTGAAGCATAATGCACAACCATGACCTAGTGACACCAAAAGACAATGCTATATCATACAAAACCAAGCTTATAACTTCCGAGTAGCTGTATCTCCAATGACCATAACAATACCCCATCAGAACATGGACGACAAAGGCACTGTTTTATTCCCCCTCCTCTTCCCCACCTCCACACACGCACACAGTTGGGAAAAAAAAATCCAACTGTAGAATCCTTAAAGCCCAAATTGATGTTGGTTTACATTAAAATCACCAAAGAAACACTTTTAACTCGAGCAACATAGGTAAGAAACCAAACTATTTCTAAAATTAGCATTTTGAACTCCAGCTTTAAACTAACCTGTATGAGACGTTCACGTAGAGCAGGATTTGGATCTGTTAGGAGTCTCTTAGCCACATATGGATAGGCAACCTATTTGACATACAGAACTAGTTATTGCATTGATATCAGGTGTGATCAGAAAACTGAAAGACATAGTCAAACACACTGGACTACAGTAATGAAGTGCATGCTCAAATATACTAAATTTTCAACTTAATTTTGCCCATGCTTCTTCCTATAATGAGTGGATAATGATTGATTCTCCCTATCAAGCATTAAATGATTATCAGGAAAACCAAGTTCGTAGATATAATGAGTGGAGATGAATGAGGGGGGTGTAATGGGAAAGGAGCGTAACTTTTTAGACAAGCACAACCTGATACCTAGGACCATATATTATAATACTCCTCCATGCATGAAGCTAGAGTACAGACAACGCATTTGCCATTTGTTATACATGTAGGCGTTGTGCGCTTGCTATAACCAGTTTTTTTAAGGTGGTTTTACAATGTTTAAATACATTATAGAGGTTTTATCTTAATTAACTTGGGAAAAAACCTATGAAATTACGTTTTTGGGGTTCCCCAGTGCACGCTGCAAATTCGTGGCTCATGAAAAAGGATAGACATACTCTTTGCTTAAACATACTCATTCACTGTATATACAATTATAGCCTTCCCACAAGCTTCTGGTTTTGATTAGCCCACGACCTCTCACACGATTAACTATATCCACAGCATTTGGTTTTATTTATTGGCTCATCTTGGTCACTCCTTAGATAAAGTATCTTTGGACTAACGGTAAAAATAAACTTTTGAACATGATTTATTATTTACGAGGTAAATATAAAAAAAATTGTATCTTAACTTACTTGAACATACCTCTTTATTATCATCCCATATTGGCTCTATGATTACATGATCTTTTTTGAGTTTGTTTGGCATTTATATATCTGCCTCGATTTATGTAAAAGTACTTTTTTACCACGTTCTCAACAGCATAACTTCTTTGTAACGCAAATTATCTATAATTCTGGTGGAGGGCCAAGAATGGATGCCAGCTAGCCAGCTCATGTTGGAACTTAAAATCGATGGAGAAGGGATGCGGTGAAAACGACAGAGCCGGGGGAGGGATGACGTGGCAATTCCCTGAGGAGACAGCGACACGTGTCCGAGTGGGCTTTCACGTGAAGCCCCGCCCCCATGCGAAAAGGACTAGGAAACATGCCGAGCAACATTCGTTCAAAGGGCTCTGTGGAAAAGGGACGATGCTTTGTTCACAAATGATTGGCTACAAGATTCTCACTCACGCACACAGCTTGTTGGTTAAGTTGCTAGAAGAATCACGTCTCTGTCAACTTCCCAAAAATACTCTCCCTCTATCCCCATTTACTTACTGCACACTCCATTTTTTTCAGAATATTTTTTTTAATAATTTTAAACAAATATAACTTATCATTACATAAGAATGATTTTACGTTATCCTCTCACGTCCAGCAGTAAAGAGCCGAACTTAAAAGGGGTCACTAAACTAATGAGACCCTCTCAGGAATTAAGCACTAAATAATATTAAAAACTCAAGAAAATAATCGCATGAATAATTCATTAATTTAAGACCATTTTACTCTTAATAGTGTTTAATTGAATACAAACATGCATCCTTATTCTAAATTAATGTTTAATCATGTAATTTTAGTTTAGGAAATGTGTCAATCTCCCAATTATCTATGGCAAAGTATATAAAAATATGGTTAGATCAGTTCAGCAATAAAGAGTTGGAAACTTAAGAGGATATGAGAGGTGATCTCTCAGAGAGAAATCTGTCAAGACCCTCTGATCTCAAGTCCAACGTTTTAAGGCCTTGGGGGGTTTTTGAAAACCACCATGCTACTTCTTCTCGAGCTCTATATTTCAGCCTCCTTTCATTTTTCTCATTCTCTCTCCTTTTCCTTCTATGGCTCGTCTCCATTTTTAAAACCTCATTTGCTTTGCCGCCACCTTGTTGTCCTTTCTCTGCGATGTTAGGGTACTCCATCAAAATCCTCCTCATCTTCACTCTCTCGATTCTCCTCCTTCCCCTTCTTCTGCTGCCCATGCCTCCCCCGCCTTCCCTCCTACTCTTCTTCCCTGTCTTCGTCCTCGTCATCCCCTTCCTCTTGGCCTTCTCTCTTTGCTCTCTTCTCATTTTAGCTCGCCCTCGTCGGAACCAGGGAATGGAGAGCAATAAACTGCTCGCTGAGTTCTCTCAACCGTGGGCGGTGGCTCCAAGGGGATTAGGCTTAAGGTTTAAGTCAATGGAAGATCATTTTACGGCTTCTCAACATTAGTCGCCATTTTTAGGGGTTTTGAAGACCAGTATTTACTTTCGTTCCAATTCCCATTTCCCTCCCCACTCAACCTGTCCTGTCCCAAACATACTGTAGGTTTCTATTTGTATAAAAAAAAAATATCGTGCTTGGTTAGAAAAACTTATTTACTCCCCAAAAGAACAATTATCAGTGTTTTTTCGTAAAACAAGATAATTTTGCTGTTATAAGTTTGGATCACATTTTTCTTGTTTACTGTTAAATATTGCAAGTTGTTTGTAAAAGTGCTTCTTTCTCCAAAAGTGGTAATAATGTCAAGGGTAAAAATGATTCTTTCTCTAAAACAAAGCAGTAACGATTCTCCCGGTAAATAAATCTTATAAAAACTAAAATTGTCTCTCAGGAATATATATCACATGACAATAACCTATTATATAAATCATATTATATTAATAAAACACTCGAGGATGTAATGCTGATCGAGTCACATGGGAAAAGGTTGTTGCGTCAATCAACAAACGGGTTGGCCTTATGAATTGGTCCACCACCTACTAAAATATTAAAGGTCTCTATACCACCTCAGCCTCCAAAAGTCCTTTTTGTTTCGTGGCTTCGAGCTTCATCATTATATTATTAACCAATTCGAACTATCGAAGATACGGCGCTTTGTTTCATTTTCTTTTCGAGCTGGATTTTGCATCCACTCACATTCTCTCATAGAATGCTGGCATGGCATATGACTCAATCTTGAAAGATCAGCCAATGACGAAAATTAATCAACCCTTTTCTCTCTCCCTGTTGCATCTTTTGGAAATGCCCAGTCCGTGGAGGCAAACCATTTTAGAGGAGATAAGAGCGAAAATTAAAAAAACACAGCGAAAGATACTTTGTAATAATAAAAATGCGAGGAAACTGTACTGGAAGAGTATCTCAGCCATCCTTCATCCAAAATCATTTCCATGAAAATAAAAAAAAACCGTCATCTGCTTTGATGAACACGTACACACTCTTCAGACTTTCTTCCCGCTGATCACTCTCACTCAGTCAACCTTCACGAATCAAAAGCGAGGGAACAATCCATACTAATGAAAATCTGGCCAGGTTATTATACTGATTAATAGGAAGGATATCGATTCATCCCACTAATAGCGCTGCTGAATCAAAGACGTTATTACACAATCCCGACTCATCAAACCAAAGCACACACTAGCTACTTCTTTCTGCTCTTAAAACACCATATGTTCAATGCTTACTTTATTCCTGATATAAATACATATATCCACAGGCCTATGTATATAGATATAGATATGAAGGAAGCCAAACAAACAAACAACTACTAAAGTTTCCATAACAGTAATGAAACTCAAGTAGAAGCGAAAGCACACTCACATGAGAGAAAACACACCATAAGAAACTGATAATCAGCTTAAAAAGAAAAGAGAAAGGAGGAGGAGGAGGAGGAGGAGATGGGACACTCATCCTCACATGTCGCGGACATGGAAGACATTGGGGTTCTTGATGACGATGTCGTACATGTAGATGGAGCTGAACCTGGAGAAGTCTTTGGGGAGGGAGATAAGGTCAATGGAGGAATGCTTGTGGAACTGGTACAGGTCAGGATCCCCGCCGTTGTACCTCTCCCAGCCCAAACCGGTGAGTATGTTCTCCAGGAACCTGTAGGAGGACACCACCTGGCCCGTCGGCAAGTACACCAGAACCTTATTCCTCGACCCACCGCTCACCTTCCCCTGCCTCCCCTCCGACGACGCCTCCGCCTGCGGATTCTCCAGCCGGTACACCCCGTTCTTGAAAACCCAAACCCCTGACATTATATTCCTATTATCCTCACTACGCGATCACCGATATATATGTATATATATGATCAGACAACAATAATCGACTCCGTTCTTGGTTTTGAGTGGTTGGTGAGGAGAAGAGAAGGGGACGATGGGTATATATATACACACATGCGTGTGAGAGATAAAACAAGAGGGAGATACTGGAACAAGTGGTGGCGAGAGGGGTGAAAAGACGGGGGATATAATAGTAATAATGAGAAGAGGAGGGGAGATGGGTATTTGATGTGATGTGATTGAGAATGGAATGGTTGTTGTTTGGCATTCGTATAGAATCTAGATATTGTGGGGCCTGCGTGGTTTAAATATGAGAGTACATGGATGCTTCCCCTAAAGGGGCTAATGAGCTGAAGGGGCGTACAAGAACCGGCAATGGGGGGGCTTTGTTTGGTTTGGCGGAATCTCTTCAATAACATGCTTCTTCCTTTTAATTAAAAACGGGATTAGACAAGGGGAATATTTATCTGCAATATGAATATATGTATATCACAAAGTCAATCTATATATGTGACTAAATTAAAAGGGGGGTTGTGTATGTGCGCACCTACATCTATCACGAGAAGTCCACGTGAAGGGGGTGGGCTTGATTCATTTGTTTCAGATATTTCATCGCACCTTGCTTATCATTGCGAATCATTGGTAACCCAAACACTTCGTTACCAATTCTCTCTTGCTCTCTGCTGTGTCGCGCCTCCGTGGGTTTAACCCGCAAAGGGATTGGGCTAGTACTCTCATCTAAAAGGGAGGGTTCTATTCTGGGGAGTACTATTTCGTTGTGGCTCCAATCGCAGCCCTTGAGAAGGCATCACCACAGCTAAGTAAAGTTGGGTTGATTTACCTGTGTGACCAAATCAAAGGGTTTGCTTGACTTACTCCAGTGCCTGCAGGGACAGGCTCCAGTGGATTATGATTTAGGTGCTTGTCTTTAGATTATGGGTAAGCCCAATCCCTTTCATAAAATTAGTGTAAAAAAAAAAAATTCTCTCTTACTCTCTATTGTGTCTTGCCGCAGATTAAATGGCCTCATTAATTCTTTCACCAATCCTACTTCATTAATTTAACCTCTCCCTGCTTATGTTGTCGTGATTCAGTTTGCTTTACCCTCCAGACTTTTTAATCGCCAATATGTACACATACATATAGTGCCCGTTTGAAAAAAAGTGTTTTTACGTAAGTGGTGGTAAGTATACGAAAAAATTTTTATGATGCAATGTGAGAAAAAGGAGAATTTTTTTTTTGTCAAAGATCCCATAATAAACATGCATTACGCTGAAGAGATGTGTAGCCACCAAGGCACGGATTAGATACCTTAGTCTTATAACTAATAAGCTCGGCTTAAAGCAGGAGTCGTATATATTAAGACGTAGTTATGTATATTTAATAGCGTGTACGAGCGCGTAGGGACAAGTTGTTCCATGAGTTTGCGGTGTGTGGCCGACAAAATAATCGGTACTTAATTAGCTAACCCTGATGAGAGCATAAATTAAACTTAGGATCGTAAGGGTTATTAATTAGTTCTGGAAGCTGAATCACTATATATGTATATACGTATGCAATTTAATTTCACACAGATCGAGGATGATGAGGTGACATACATTGATTGTTGTTATTAGTTTCGTTTTCGCTTATGTAATTGATGATTTCGTTTTTGTTGGGCAAAGAATTAGGGAATCTGCGAATGACAGCTGGCCAAGATATATGGCTCTTTATTCTTCTCGATGCCTTACAGAACTCAAGTTCCCTTCCTCGCATGCCATTTTCTAGTCATTTCCAGATTCTTCATTCCAAACATTCTCAGTAACGGCGCAACTCTTCTTTTTTCCCACAAGTTGTATTATATATATATATATATATAAAGAAACGTTCAATCGCATAAGGAAAATTAAACGTTGACAAAAGTTTTTTTATCTTACTTATGTCTGTTTGATCAAGAAAATGCGCATATATTAAAAACGATGCTAATATTCAGTTTAATCAAAATTCATACAGTGATGGCTGGTTACCCTTGATTGACCAGAAGATGTGTGTGTGTGTGGCTACAGTAATTTTCTCCTTTTACTCATATACTACCCTTCGTACGTATATGCTTTTCTTGAGGTTTCTTGGTGTCAGTTGGTGATTGGTAACCAATCATATGCCCATGATTAGCAGATGATTGAGATATGAACAGATTTTTCTACGACGTCTGTCATGATATAACACAGCCCTCATCAATCAGAAATATATATATATATATAACTGAGGTCTTCGATTCATCATCAAAAAACATGTTCAAGAAAAGGACGGCGGGGAGGAGTTAGTTCCAATATTATATTGTGGATATATCACTGTCGTTGTCGGATAAATTAAGGTCAGATGATATAACACAGAATTCTCTGCTGCTTCAAATTGCTGGGTTCCCCACACGGCATCACATGGGCATGGTCCTCCACAGTGCCACACTCACAGACACTTCAGCAAGACATATAGCTGACAAAAACTTCTATGCCCACCATGTGTGCATGTGTGTGTGTAATAATAATCAATAAGTGTTCACATGTTCACCTAAGGACCGAATAATAAGCAGCACACAATTAGCTAGGTCGTGCAAGATTTTGAATTTCTCATGAAAAATGAGTAATATCACAATAATCCCAGAGAAGAAGTGACTAAGACTGTGAATCAGTTGAAAATATAGGCAAGACATATGGGATAAATCAGATTAATCTGTTGTTTGCATATCTTTAATAATAAGAATCAGAAAAAAGGACAAATATCGGTCAATAGTAAATGAGAAAGAATCTCAAAGAAGTAACCGACATGATTCAATGTAATGTGATGAAATTTAATTTAATCTATGTATATAGTATGCAACACAAAATATACAGAAATCAACTTTTGGACTACGTATATTGGCTATATATATATAGCCTAATGATGAAGTGAATTGCAAATGCTACTGTGTGCAAGTATAAGTAATTAGTTGGGCATGTATAAGAGATTAAAGATGGTGGCATATGATTACGTTCCAAGATGATTGCTAGAATATAATTGACAGGCATAACAAAGTTGCGTTCAAATGGTGGTCCAAAAGTAAGTCTCTCTCTCTCTCTGGTGCCTCTCAAAGCATCCCAATTTTAGGTTTACTTCATGTTGGTATGTTTCCAAGTGTTCCACTTTAGGATAGCTGCAAAAACCATTTGGACATAGACCTTACAGACAACTCCCTGTGATCTTCCCACAAATCCTACGTGACACTGTCCCAAAATCTTCTTCTTTTCCCTGCCGCTTCCATTTTCCAGCTTTTGATTTCATTCCCTCCGCCAGTTCTAGATAACCAAAAAAAAAAAACAAAGACTTTACATATTCCCCAATTACAAGACTCTCTCATGTGCTTCCAATTTTTGTTTGAATTTTCCACGACACTTAAAGATTCTATAATCCCTTCTCATTTATTGGAGCGAAGTGAGGAAAAAAACAGAAAGAGAACGAGACACCAAAAAAAAAACCTTTTCGTGTAGGCTATGTCACTAAATTCCGTGAGGCACCCACAAAACTTTATGGGAAAAAATATATGCCATCGTTAATAAGCACTTGAAAATGACTTTCGTGAGAAAGTTAGGTCCTCTCTGTAGAATCTTCCAACCCACATTCTTCATAGTTGAAAATTAAATAAATATATATCTGTATGTATGTACGTATATCTGCATCATAACAAAAGCTCATATATATAGCTAGCTGCTTGGCTATACCTGGCTTTATCAGAATTGTATTACTGCTTTACAGTATTTCGCTTCGCTTCTGGAATTATTATACGACGCATAGCCATACATCAATATCAGTTCCAGTTGTAAAACTTTACCCTTTGATGTGAAGTTGACATTAATTATTCTCTTCTAACGTTTTAGCCAACAAGTTTGGGAATTTAATAAATCACGGGTTCTGATTTATTATTAGAAGCTCCCATTCAGAAGAAGACAGTACATACAGTACCCAGCTATATTATATTCGTTAAGGTATGAATTACGCATGAAGAGTTCTACTTCTAATTGAAGTGGGTTAGCTTAGCTAGCTGAGATTCTGATTCTAACAGGTTTTGATATAATTATATATTACAATATATGAGGATTCAATATAGAGAAGAAAAGGCCTCCCCCCCCCCCCCAAATTCGCTAGCTTAGGTTTCAATGGCGATTTGTCCGTTGTTCAGGGGATCGGTACCCCATGAACAAGCCACGATTTGATTAAATATTAATTACATATCAACCGAATTGTATTTTATTCTATGGATCGATGACACACACACACACATATAAAGCAAAAGAGATAGGAAAGTTAAACACAAGATTAATTAGAATAGCATATTTCTCGTTAGGTGAATAATTAGGTTTCTTTATGATAATTAGGGTATGTTTGGGATATTGTTGGAAGAAAGGAGTTTACAGATTTTGAGGTATTTACAGATTTTAAGATGATTTTAATGTATTTCAAGATAGCTTTTACATATTTCGAGATGATTTTATATTGGAATGTGTGTACCATCTGGGAAACGGTATTCCCAAACAAGCACTCAGGAGTATTGGAATTGGAATTGTTTTTCTTGTGTGAGAGATCGTCTCATATACCATATGCACACACATATATATTCCTTTGAGAAAGGTATACAATGAGGAATAAAGCGATCGACTTGAGAAGCATCTAATGCCTTAAAATTACAAAGCAGAAAAAAACAAAGAAAGAAGGGAAAACGAGAGAGAGGTCAGGGAATGCTCGCAAAGGTAAGCCAGTAATAGTGGTTAAGAAGAAGTGTGAAGGAGCATATATTCCACCATTTACTTAATTAACAATTAATTATGTATAATCATCATCATCATTTGGTTACGATGGGACATTAATTGCGACTGCGAGAGTTATCTCATTCGCATGTTTAATTAGTCGATTACGTTAATTAATAAATAAAAGGAGAGAAAAAATTCTGTGATGTGAAATTTACTATGCAAAATATTATATAGCTGGATCCATTATTATTTATGAATCAGTGAAAAAGGTTACCAAAACGAGACCCTACAGGTATAGAGGTTCTCTTTAGCTAGAATCGCATTATGGATTAATGTATAGTTAATTTGTTAATTACACGGAGCACATAGCAAGAGTTGACATGCATATGTATAATGCTTGGTTGTTGATTGCACATAGGGTGCCCGTTTGAGAAAATGGAAGAGAAGTACTTTTACGCAAGTTGAGGTAAATTTATGAAGAAGATTATCTCGTTTTACCGAAAATTACTGTTGAACATGCGTTTGGCTTTTACAATCGTTTTGATCAGAAAGATTTAATTAATTAATTCATTTTAAAATCAGAATATGATGAGTGCCAAAATTAGAATTAGAATATAAGCATCCTCTTAAAGCACGGAACTATGCCATCAACCTAAATATGTATATACACGTACAAGATAACGTACCAGCTAGCTTTATGCTATATTTGGTTTGATGGAATTGTGAGATGGAATTGGAAATGGAATTCATTTCCTATATTTGGTATGGTGGAATTGGAGGGTGGAATTGAAAATGGAATTTAAAATGAGTATAAATAAATTCCATGATGTAACCCATGGAATTGTATTCAATTCCATGGAATTGAATTTTTGACCTCTCATTTTTTTCCTATATTTATATCCATTTCCATCTCCATCTTCATCTCCACCAAAATCAATTCCAACGTACCAAACGAGCTTCATTTTTCTAGTGTCTTGTCGACTCGTAGACACAATCTTTTATTTTAGCATATTTCTAGAAAATGTGTTCATAAATATATGTAAAATCAAGCTGTTCATTTCTCTTTTCTAATTAATTCCCATATTTTCAGCGAAGAACAGTTTCCTCAACCCTACCAATACGCATGTTCGTATATATGCAGTATATCATAACACTTTTATGAGAAATGACCTTGTTTATGAACGTTGAGAAATATTGTCTTAAACAACTCACGAGCACCTGACTCGCAACTCAGTAGTTATACATGTTAAAATTCATCAAGTACTATTTTTAATTAAGATATTTATCATGTCAACAACAAAAGATCGTTGATTGAATTATGAACACAGTCCATTGTTTCCAAATTTTAGAAGGCAGTATATAGTTTCAACCAAGAAACAAAAGGAGGGGCAGAAGATCGCGTCCAAAACAGTGATGAGACATTGAAATGAAGCCGGTTTTTCCAAATTCCTGTTTCTATAGGGACGGATCGTACACGGCGGTTTGGTTCAAGCAAACGATAAGAAATGAAAGGAATGTAAGAGAATGGAAAACTTTTTAGCATGGTTTGTTTGATATGCACTGGAATGGAAAATGATTTAATAGAAAAATTGTTGTTTGGTTGGATTCAAATGATGGTAAAGTATGTAAGAAAATTATGTCAAATAACCATATGACTTTGTATAATTTTATATCTTTGACTATGAATACATTATATTTAGTATTTTAGATGTAAATATGTATTTTACATTTTCCTTCATCTAATGGAAATTGCCTTCCCAACATTTTTGGAGGGAAAAGATCTTCCCACGCAAAAAGGAAAATGGCTTCCCGTAGTAGGCATTTTCCATGCTTAAATATCAACCAAACAACGGAAACCAATAGAAAATCTTGATTTTCCATTTCCAACCCTCCATTTTCCTTGAACCAAATGGGCCCTCATTAGCTGAGAAAGTACCTAATTAAATGAGCAGCCTCACAGCATCACTCATTGTGGACCATTTGCGAACACGGTAAAGAAGTACTTTTACGTAGGTCGAAGTAAATATGTGAAGGAGATTATCTCTTTTTACAGAAAAACATTATTGAACGTGCTTTTGGATTTTCCATAATCATTATTAAACACACCCATATTGACAACATATATAGGGCTTGTTTGGAGAGGCCGTTTGCTTCCCCAAAATCCATTTATACACTTACCGAGATAAAAGTTCTCTCACATATTTACTTCAGAATCTGTGATCGTTCTCCTAACAGATTTCACAAACAAGCTTATAGTTGTAAATACTACCTTTAAAGTCTCGACATATGTCAAAAAAAAATTTCTATCCATATATAATTACTGTTGCTATATATATAAAAATCAGAAATCAAAGAAAAGTCCATGATAATTATATAAATGAACGCTTAGTCTGGATTTCAATCAGATTATTTTGATGAATTTTATCGAGAGAAGAGAGAAAGATAAAGCACATGGTATGGATGAAGAAGTCACAAATGTATTGAAGAGCACGAAGGAAGGAATTTATATGAATCTCAGATTGCACAAGTTACATCTTAATAATTAATAGCCATGTTAAACCACTTCCTTGCGCATAAAATGAATGAGAAACTCAATAAACTCCCAAAAATAAATACACGTGTGACACTTCAACCCGCCTTCACTCATTTTGATGAATTTTCATCAATCACCCATACTTGTTTTTCTCAAACGTTTTTAATTCGCACGTTTTATTCCTGCGACAGCAAAAAGTCTTCCTTATCTTCTTCTTCTTCCTCGTCTTCCCTCTTTCTGTTCTAGCTTCCCTTTCTCATTCATTCGCTCATTGGAGTCACAAGGCTACGAAGAGAGAAGCGAAGGCCGTGGCTGTCCCCACCAACAATATCTTCACGCGTGTTGAACTGCTAGGAGTAGACGAGTCGCTGCCACTATCGTCGGCGGCCCAGTCATCGGACGGTCCTGAAGCATCTGCCGGTGCAGGCACAAGTGCACTGCTCGGTGAAGGGGATGAAGCATCGGCATCACCAGTGTTAACACTCGGTGCATCGGCCGCGCTGTCGTCCTCGGATGGAGACTGCGTCGTTGCATCGCAAGAACGGTCGTCCTGCTTAGGTGGAAAATCAGTACGAGCTCCCGGTGCCGGCCATGGATTCTGAGCATCAATGCCGGGGGGGATGATAGGCTGAGAAACCTGGAGGACGGAGATGTTGTCAGGCCGAGTGACGACGGTCTTCACGAACTGAGCGTTAAGAGGAGCGCCTCTGACGGCCGAGCCAAAGTAGAAATGGCCGCCACCGGCGTTGTAGGCGAGGAGGAAATCCTGGTTATCGTTGGCGACGCCGCTGGACTGGTAGAGAGTGTTCAGTGTGGTGCTGTCGTTCTGGGCGTTCATGAGCTTCTTCTCGTCGTAATGGTCGAGGATGATGTGGGTGCTGACGATGGCCTTGATGGAGTCTTTGGATTGGCCGGGGATGGAAGAGCGTTGACTTGTCGACTGCCAGAACGGTGACGGTGCCGCGTCTGTTGATCTCGCCGGCGAGGCTGCTATCATTGATGTATTGGTTCAACAACCCAAAATCTGGGTATTGTCCCAACAATCTTGTGATATTGTAAGCCTCCGTGGTGGGAGTGAAAGCCAGCAAAAGAGAAAAGCAGAGGAGGAGATTTGTGGGGCCCATATTTGTAGACATTTTTTACGACTTCGCATTTCTCTGCTGTTGTTTTTTCAGTTTCGCCTGGTTCCAACGGGTGATTAAGGAATGATAGGATAGGATCGTTTGAAAAATTGGTAGAAAAATGATTTTATAGTTTATAAAATAAATATTTAAAAAAGATTATCTCAATTTATAAAAAAAAATACTGTTAAATATATGTTTGAGAAGCTGAAACGCACTCACAGGCACAAGCACACAGCTTCAGGATGTTGGAAAAAGCGAGTGTGTGTATGCAAAAGTGATGCTGGAGGAAGCAGAGTAACGAGTTCAAAACTGAATCCCTCATCTTTACCAGTCCAGAGAACGAGCTTGGATGGTTAAGCCAGGGTTTACTTAAAGAGGGATTAATGCTATCACGTCGATGCTCTAAAATTAGGATTTTTGCTAATTGTTTTAGGCGGTTTCAGCTCTTGAAAGTTAAAAGGTCCAAGTTAGTTGTGTGAGTTAAAGGAACAACACGAAATGTTACATTTATAAAGGGCACTGAGCGGGCAGGCAAAATGTGTGTGAATGGATGGACGTACATGAACCAAACCGGAATTAGGTTGGCCAGGAGTTGTTCCTAGTTCCGGACAACCCAAATCAGAATTATCACGTACCAAAAAACCACACGGTGTCATGTTTGATTGGTGCTAGTTGGATGTTAAAAAAATGAGAATACAATTGAAGAAGGGGACTGAGGAATGCCCCTCAAAACCACATGGGATCAGCAATTCCTACGTTGTCAATTGTTGTTAATCCTGTCCACGATATCTGATATCACCTTGTCCATGTCTAATTTCTTCATTGGTGTAAACGGACGCTTCATGTCCTGAAACACAGGATAATCATATGTCACCAACACTAAACACAAATATTTATGACTCATTAACAAAATACAATCTCTTACAAATTTCATATTAAATATTTGATAACTTGATATTTCAAGCATGACCGTATAGCTTGAAATCGATCAACCATCGTGCAACAACAACAACTCTTCTTCCACAATATTTCATTTATGATTATACACCTTAAAACAAACATTAGTGCAAGACTATTCCTTTCATCCAAACCCAAAACTAATTTGACCTGAATACGACTCGCTGGGATTTCAACAATAGAAACAAACACGAAGGGGGAACACACACACACACACAAAAACAAAATTATGGGTGATTTAACATCTAGAATGAACCTACATCTAGATCACAAATAACAAGTGTCTTTATTCCACTAAGATAGTCTTAATGTGGGACTTAAAAGTTAAAACATATTCTTTACCAAATGTTTGAGACTTGGTAATCAATGGAAAGCTACTCTAAATCTCTTCAACACGCTTGATTCACCAGAAACAAATCTAGCCTCAATCAACTATGAGAAAACCAAAGGGAATTGCACCTGAGCATTAATTGGGAAAGGAACATCTATAAGCTTATTATTTCGTATGATGCCATTACTACTAAGCAGATTTCTAATACAGCCACTCCATTCAATCAGACACAAAAGGAAGCAACAATTATTCAAATTTTAAGGGTTTGACAACACCACAGAAGGACCTACCAAGAGGCTAATGAACTTCTCGCCTCCTTCACGCCGTATTTCAAAGCAACCTCTTCTCGGCTGTTCAAAGCAAGAAACCAAATCAATAATCAATAATAGATTAGCTGGACACAGAAAGACCATTCAAACAAACATAATATCATAGCATACTTAATAATCATTTCCATGGTATGACATAAACATTATATATGCCACAGAGAAAAAAGATGCATCACCTATAAGTAAGAATAAAAAAAAATACCTACCATCCATGTATAACTAGTGTCAAACATTTTGATTTCCCATCCCATGTGAATAAAAATATGATCAAGCATTCAGCTTCAACAAATGAAATAACAAAACAATAGCAAAATTAACAGTTCTCAGAGTGTACCTTTTCAGGGTTCAATATCACCACGATCCCGGCAACACTTTTCTCAAGACCTTCTTTCACCAGATTAGCTCTCGTTTTGAACGAATTGCATTGTTTACTAATGAAAGGAAAATTATTCAATATCAGCTTTTTCAAGAATCAGGGATATTAATTAACGTCAAATGAAACTGGAAAAACTCAAATTTCACTGAAACCCAACATCTATGAGCTACTTGGGGATTCCTCAACTCATCTTGAATGTATTGGAGGACCCAAAGACACTTAAGAACACAAGAAAAGAAAATCTGTCTTGAACATGTTAACTGCGCTCGTTGGATAATTCACTAAAATTCCAGCGTATGAAGGGGTTCCAAATATCCATTTATTTTGAACCATTGAAAAATAAAGAAATTTATCTTTATGAGCATCAACTAAAGAACAGAAACAAGGTATAAAAGTTTCCAACAATGCGGCCCGAAAATGACTATTTGAGTAAAGATTACTAAAGGAACCAAATTTTGACCTCTCTCCTCATCGTCCTAACAAGTTTAAGCACTGCCGACACCAGTAAAAATGGGCAGAATCAAAATCTTCACATTTCATAAATAATAAACACTTGGGAAGCCATTCAACAGAACCCAAATAGTATATAATAAATAAAATAGCGATGAGCTACGGAAAAAGAACGAGAAAAATAATAACCCGAAACAGGGCAAATGGCCAAAAACGGAGCTTGTTGCATACCAGTGCTCAATCACGATGGTACACTTCGACCCATCGCCAGCACTCCCTGAGCCAGCCTTGGTCTTCTCTTCTTGGCCTTCCTTCGGCTCCTCCTTCGGCTTTCCCTTGCTGGCTCGTTTCGGCTTCTTGGTCTTCTTCTCCGGCAACTCGGGGACAGAAACAGAGTCTTGGGCGGCTCGCTTAGCGGAGGCACGAGTCACCCTAACGGACGGCATCGCCGCAGGTACAGCAGGCTGCTCGCGCGGACCCTTGTGTTTTCTGGGAGCCATGGTAGAGAACCCTAGAGAAAAATGAAAATCTCGAGCTCAAACCCTGAAAGATGTCGGACGATTGGAAGTGAGACGATATATAGTGGGTTATAGATACATGAAACTATGAGATGCTCTAGCTGGAGCAGACTAGACGCTCAGAAATGAGATGTTAAAAATGCGCCTTTTACCGCGATGTGAATTGTATATTAGTGTGGCTAAATTTATTAAAGTAACTGCGTATAATTTAAATCGTTTAAAATTACATTACAGTGAATATGTAATGAAAGATAAATCAAACTACGTTTTTTATGTTACTTATTATTTTAATCTACGTGTTTAATTTGGCCATTACTTTTTTCCTTTCACCAGATATGAATTTTTAATAGCATTATTTATTATACAAATTCCAATGCATATAAAAACACATTTCTTTTGGTGTTTTTTCAATGATATTTATGTGCAATAGGTAGAATATTTTTATTTAAAACAATTCGTAATCTCTCATACGATTTTTGAAATTTTTTTTAACAGAGTAATCAATACAACAACCAGTTCAACATGATCAGATTACCTTTTTTTTTAGGATAAAGGTTTAAAAATGTCATTTATCTTTTATGGAAAGAGCTGTTAGCACCATAAAAAAATTGGGCACAAAAATTCCTACAATAATTCAAAAAAGACCCTAAAATGTTATTACTGTTTTTAAATTACCTCAATGAACATTCAAACCTTTACAAGCAAGCTGCCTTGTGCTTGCATCTCATCAAATAACGCGCACACAATGAATGGGCCAAGAGTTCAATATAAAAAATTCTTCAAAACATTTAGTGATTCATTTTTTTTTGTGTAGTTATATGTCAGATTCAACTCTGCTGAATGCAACAGAAATATGCCTCCCAAGAATATTTTTTGTATTCACACGAATCTAGAAGCATAGACAAACCTTGACCTTTAAACCGTACAAGCATATTGAACAGCAACATACTAGAAAGTAGTAGCATTAGACGCATGGCTGCTGATTATTGTCCATGCATTAAGGTCATATAATAACAAACTTTCTTCCAGGAAAAAATTCAGTACGATAAAAACTTCTCGCCCTCCACCTCCTTTATCAATATACAAAATTTTTCATCTTTGTTTTGAAATTTTTACATATATGAGAATAATCAGCGGAAAGTGAAAAATGGTTCAGATCCAATCAGTGCTATATACCTTCCTTCAGAGACTTGGGCAATTAAGCTGCTCATGGAACGTGAGAGTTTTGCACAGCAAAAATGTTAAGAATTCAGAATGTCGTAAAATTGGAGAAGAGGTGCATCAGTCTATCCAGAGTCCGAGGGTAAAATACTCTGGCAAACAGATGGCAAGGTCGCTTCGACCCATTCCAGATGCATGGTGTGAGCAGCACTGATCTCTGTAAAGCCATATAAGAAATAGTACCATTATGATATAATATTGCTTGCTTGTTTCCACAAAAGCCGAAACACTATCACAGTTAAATGCGTACCTTTGAATCACTTGTATAATGTACACTTTCATCAATTGACTGCGGTGAATGAGATGATGTCTTTAGGCAAGATAGTAAATAGATGAAGAGAGGGAAGTGAAAACAGAAAGGTTCAAGTCACACACCGATATGGCATTCAGAAGTTTAGAAGTAACATCCTGAACCTTGAATAATCTAGGATGCCATTTTCCCTCGGACCAATCTACGTATGTTACTGACCAGTTCGCTATTCCACTTGGATCAAACATCTGAGCACAAATCAATGAGTTGGAAAGGAGACTAATATTTTATCGTTGCAAGGTAATGAGAAGAAGAAGAGATCGGTGCACTGACATTAAAAAATGTTGGCAAGTAATGCTCACTAGCATAGCAGTTTCGTCCATTCATTTTCGGCTGCAGAAGTTTTTGAAAAATGGACAGTGTGATATTTGTTTAATAATTAAGCCACCGATTTTCATTCTTCCTAAACACTTCATCAAACAAGTTATTTGATAATAAAATTAAATAGTACCCTGCAATGAAGCTTGAACTTTGTGAAGTAAAGGCTGTCAGCCATAATCATTATTGCGTGCTGCCGTTTCATTGAAAACCACTGCAACACAAGAGTGATCACAGAAAAATAAAAAGTTGCTACATTTGTAATGGAGTGCCCTTTTTCTCTATCCAAATATGAACTCTCAATCTTTGATCAAAAGTTCTTTGATCATACCTGTGATCCCTTTCGAAAATCTTTCTGTTCCACTTCAGGCAGCATATGCTCTATGTATCTGCCATTTCCATGAGGACCAGGGTCCACAAAACTGTTTTTGAGGGGGAAAGAGGGGAAGAAACATAGAGAAAGATTAGGTCTAGCTTTCGCCAAACAGCTCTGCAGCAACAAAGACTTGAGAGAAGTTTCTTTTACATTGTTTTACCATTCAATAAAGCTGACATTTGCTAGCATGAAGTAATTGTACACAAATTCAAAGTTACGCACAGGTATGCAACTGAAACAAAATTCCAAAATATAATTAACCAGATTAAATGAGTCTTAAAAGAAGCGCAGCTTAATAGAAAACAAGCAGATAACTAAAAACCTGTCAGACAGCAAAACAAAATGTTGGTTATCAGGTTCTAAGATTGCATTTGCCAAAAGTCTCCTTTCTGCCTCAACCGTGGAAATTGTTCCCCAACCTACCTGTGAGGATTTTGAAGAAGGTTTTAAGACTTGTATGCTCACCTTCGTTGTTATAAGCCATTCACATCTAAGCATAATGAAATTAAATACTGTAGATATATATCACTAGAGTAGATGACAATCTGCAACTGCAAGCTGTTTTTCTCCAGCATCAGTAAGGTCTAGAACAGCCAGATTTTTCATATCTGATCCCATCGATGCTGGGATTAATTTCAGATGAAAACAACCTTAAATACTTGCTTCAAAATGTCGCAGAGAGAAAAAGTAATTTGTATAATCAAACATGTGCTATATCCCATACTGGTTTGCTATGAATTTCTCTTCCGACGAAATAGCGGCTCTTATGTGCTGGCTTTTCTTTTGGTGTGTGCATATAAACGGAGAATTTGCCTTCATGACCCTGCATTTTGTTTTTACTAAGAATTCAAAAAAGTATTAGGACATAAACATAACCATATAGAATTCAAATGGAAGGAGTTGCAAAATGAAGTCAAAAGCATTAATGTTTTACCCATAAAAGTTATAGGATCAAGGTCAATCAGTGACTGACTTAGTGCCACAAGAATCATTACTCTTCAAGACTTCAGTTAATTCTGGGATATCAGTCTTTCCCCAACTCACATACCCTTTTGGAAGAAGGTTCCCATCTTCCTACACATATTCATTGCTATAAAAACAACAATATAAAGAACATGACATTTTTTACCTTTCCATCCATTTGTAGCTCACTTAAGTCCATTCCAAAATCCAAGAAGAAGATATGATATAATTACTTTTCAGGATAAGATGACTTAAATTCAATCCTCACAAAAAATCTGCTGTAGCATATGTGCATAAGCGTAAGACTACTCTGAAAAACCCCAAGATATAGCAAATACCATAAACAAAAAAGTACAAATACAATGAGAAAAATGAGAGAGAGAATCGACACTCATCGAAGTAAACAAGAAAGAGAAGTTTGTGGAATAAGCATGACATACTTCAAAGAATGTGTCCCAGAGCTTCTCAAAGGGCAATGGGCCTGGAGTCAGAAACAAAAATGCAAGCTTGGGGCTCTTGGCTTCAATAAGCGGAATCTTCAGAATCTCCTCATTAACAACCCGAGATTCAATCTCATAGTCGGTTATTTGCGGAAAGACGTTCGTCGGAGGCAGATCATCGGAGCAATAAATGTAGGCAGCAACAAGGAAAACGATCACTATACATGTTGTTACTATATTCATAAAATGCCTCCTTAAAAGTAACCGATTTCTCGTCCCCACCATGATCAGAACTTAAAAGCTTTTTCACAACTTACAGCCATGCGTTTACTTTCTTCATGCAGGTTGAAGACACATCTGCAACTTCCTCAAACATTTCTCAGCTATCATATTCAACACCAACCAGCCCTCATTGTTCCTACGAGAAGAAAAGAAAAGGACCATTATATTTTTTTCCCCTAACAATTCCCAAAAAGATGATATAAATGCTTGCGTGAAGTTTCAGGAACTTGTTTTGTAGTCGCTGAACAAATATGTAGTCATCAACTACCTTGCAGAGTGGCTTGCAAAATCATCAGTTCTTAGTAATATTACCATAATTTAAAGATTTATCAATTGTGGACGCAACTTGTTTGCCAGAATTCCAGACGCGACATCTTATCCAGACTATTGTCATTGGATGAGGTACTTAAGAGAATGTTTCAGACAAAGATACGACGTCTCAATCAACAGAGCGATGAAGATCCATGAACAACCAAAAGGACACTGACGACTACTACTCATGATCATTAGTGATTATATATACGTAAAGTGTGGCAATTGGCAAACGAAATCGATGCATTATGAACAAAAATGGAAGACCAGAATCCAAATCTTTAACAACATTGGGATATATCAATGCCTCTGACCGAATGCAGGGATCCAGAAATTTGCCGGAAAAAAAAAGGAGATGGCAATGGATGAAGGTCCAGGAAGTATGTCTGAATGATGATGGTTTTTGAGAACATGTGTGGTGTGCTGTGTCCCCTGGTCGCTCACATGGTGGCTCAATTTTGCCAAAAACGAAGAAGGGGCAGCAAAAGTTGGTACTCTCGCCACGTGACAAAGCAATGTTGTGCCGGTATGTCTACGCATCCATCACAGAGGAGAATATATGATCTGGTAATTTTTTTTAATTTTAATCTTACAAACAAGGCCTTGTGAAACAATGAATCAGTGACTACGTAATAATAGAAACCTAAAGAATAGGAAAAAGAAAAGAAAAACATGTTGATTAATTCTCATGTGCAGGGTGAATACGCGGAAATACCTTGTGATATGGGTAAAAGGGGGTGAAAGATGGAAAATGTAATTCAAATTTTTACCTGAAAATAAAAAAGTTTCCAAATAATCATAACAAAAACAAGATAGATATGTCATGGTATAAAAATAATCTTAGTCTTAGCATGTATTTAGGAATCTATTGGAAGAACTATTTTACAGATTCTGATATAAATATTTATGAGGAGTTTTATCTCAACTTACGAGTAACATGCATTTCCCAATAAGCATTTAGTTTTCTGTGATGCGCTTTTCCACTTCACTGGACAACTATGAGAAGCCGGGGCATCCATCAACGGATAAAGTGAAAAAAGGAATGGTTCTAGAAACCAAGTTGAAACCTTCAACTACATTAGTTAAAAGTTATTTTTTCTAAAATATTATGTTTCAATCGTAACTACTATGCTTACCTCCAAATTCAACTACTATGCTCACGTCCAAATTCTTTCATTTACTCATACTTTAAAGTGGAAAAATAACAACCCCTTAATGGATTTTAGCGAGTTTAAATTACACCTCAGACTTACTGTTAACGTATCATCAATGCATCAACAATTACTTAATATGTCACTTCATTAAAACAACGCTCGAATTATAAGTGTAGGTAGTATTTGGCTACTTTTAGTCGCTAGGATGCACTTTTAAGCCTCCAAACATGATTCCAAACACATCCTAAAACATTGTTCATATTTATTGCACCACGTCTTCTTCCATTTTAGCTCGGAGCGTCCAACACATGGTTCGATTTCAATCAGACTTTAAATAAAGATTGCATCAATTCAACTGAGTAACAAATAGAATAGAATGAGATCACAGATTAGGAGCGGGGTTAGCCAGGCCCCACTTTGGGGATATCGTAGTGCTCGCTTAGGTTGGCCAGATACCGATTGAATTCCTGAACCCGATCACGATGTGACTTGCTTGCCATTTTTGCCAGCCTTCGCAGCTCAAGTTTTTCAGTTTGTTGGAGAAATCGCCTCTCAGCTGGAGTTAGAACATCATCATTTGAAGCAACTTGATCACCGCTTCCATCCTTATCAGCCTCATTCATTGATAACGTATTGCCACCTAACAGCCTCCAATGTGAAGAAAACAACATTAGTAAAAGATATTGTTAAGTAGGACACTCAGCCTCATGTAGAAGGTGACTAACTGAGAGAACTAGATGAGCTGAGGTCAAATATTCTTTAGAGTCATCCATCACTGTCAGATTTTGTTTTTGTCGCATCATAACTGTTTGGATCATAGATTCAGTAAGTGAAGCCGCAGTATAAGGCTCACAGAGAGGCAGCTTCAGGACGAGCTGCGTCTTAAATTTCACACATAAAGTTCCATCTGATATACTTAAAATAAAAGAACAAACCATATAATATCCTTAAGCTATGGGTCCCCAATCAGCAACGCAGAAATGACCTTACATTCCCTACTTCAAAGGATTAAATAACATCACACGCAAAATCAAATATCTCTCACATACTAAAAGTGAAAAGAATAAGGTTTATATATATTAAGAGCCATCAAGCGATGGATAAAAACTTGGACATTAGCTCAATGATTCTTTGCCCTTCAGATAACGTCTTTTATTTTATTTTTTTAACGCATAGTTTACTAGTAAAATTTTCTCCCCTGCACCAAATATCTGTTGATTTAATAGGCGAGAGAAAGCAAACTTGTTCGACTCAAGAGAATTCCAGCTGTACACTCACGTAACAAATCAATGGGCATTTAGTTCAGTTTCCTTAAGGAATCTGGCACCATCGGTTTGCTAATAACCCCAGCCCTCTTCTAAGGGGTAATGGAGACGTTATCCTGTAGATTCTCCACAAATGCAAAAAATGTTATCTCATTGAACGAAGCAACAAGAAAAAATCCATGTGAAAAGAAAAACAGCAATATATTAACACAACTGAAAAAATCCATGGGAAAAAAATACATTCCTAGATTCACACTACAAGAATGTATTTTTTCCAATGTGAAAAAATCCATGGGAAAATATAATTCATTTTCCCATGAATTGCAGCATCAATAATGTTAATCAACTAAGAACATTCCTAGATTCACAACTGAAAAGGGATGTATGAACAGCCCTCAAACAACCAAACAAAACTTTCAGAAAGCAAACCATGTATTCTTTTCTCAGTGAATTGAAACATCAGCATAAGAATCCCAACACACATCCACCCGTGAAACAGAATATATTGACACCCTCTACCAGACCAGCAATTATTTAAGCCCGTTCAAGCATTGTATTCAATTCCAATATCATCTGAATTAAGAAAAGGAGTAGCATGGTCACCTTGATTGATCAGAGACACCTGACTGTGATACTTATCGTACTTCTTCTTCTTCTTAATCCCACCGGCCTTGACATCCAATGCTTTACCTTTCAGCTTTAACTTCCCAACGATGACGTTATCGTAAGCCGACATCTGTCCGACCGGATCCTATCTGGAGCTTCTTCACAATGCGCCTGGTACAAATCAAACCGCAAATCTCTCTCACAATGGTCGTCCAACGAGGAATCACCGACTTTCTGGGAGTCAGAACTAATCAGAAAGCAGCAATCGTTACCATTCAACAGGGACGAGAGCATCCAGAAGCTAACAAATGATCTTACAGAGCAAAATCCGATTGGTCATGCGTTGGTTTTGTAAGTTGGCGAACGTTCTGGAGACAAGTCGAAATCTCTTTTCTTAATTCCTTCTTTTGGTTGTTGGGCCAACCAAGGCCCACTCAATCTCATTGAGGGATTTTTTTTAAGCCTATGGGCTCATAAGGTCCGATCTATTATACCTCGTTTCTACCGATTTATCTAAAATCGAAAATCTAACACAAATAATTTAGTATTAATCATGATAACTACATAGATATAAATATGTTAGTCCGTTTGACAACACGATAGAGAAGTACTTTTACGTAATTCGAGGTAAATATACGAAGGAGATTATCTCGTTTTGCAGAAAAAAACTGTTAAACGTACTTTTAAGTATAAGTTAAACGTTACCAAACAAGTACGTGATCATAAATATAACACACATAGACTAGGAATGATGTACGAGAATCACTAAAATATATAATAATGTAATATATAAGTTGTACACTGTATTTCTTGCAATTACGTGTCTTTGTTGTTAGGCATATTTTTAATTTTAATTTATAGAGTTAAGATTTATTTCTTTTTTCCCAAAAATTTTATTGGGAAAATGGAGAGAGAAATCCATTAAAATTTTATTGAAAGAGAAAGATTTAGCTACTCTCTATTTCTTTATGATATTTTTATAAAGAAATACCAATACTTTTATTATATTTTATCAGGTCTTTTTCTTACGAATAAAATTCTTAATAGGAGAAATTTTCTAATTTTCTCTATTTTTTAATGCAATTTTATTTGCGTGCGTGCGTGCGTGCGTGCGTGGGTCATTCCCCGCCTTCGTGAAAAAAAATGGAGGCAAGGATGGGGAACATTGGCCATAAATGCGGTGTGGTGTGGGGGTTTTGGTAGGCTGACCTGCCAAATGGTTGTCTATCTGACTGATAACGTGCACTAATGGCAGGTCGATGGATGAAGTAAGATGCACTGAGCTGTGAGATGAGTTGGGTGCCTTCGTTTCAAACTTCGAATTGCGTGTTTTCGTGTCTGCTCAGTGGAAATCCCCAATACTAATAATATAGGGACCACATTCCTTAATTTCGAAGCTTCCTTCCTTTCTGTAATTCCTACTCGTTTCGCTGCATCATCAACTTCGTTCCCTTCTCAATTCACAACAGGAGCTGTGAAATCGAAGCATTTCGCGTCCACCTTCGCCCTTCTTTTATCAGGTTTGCCTCCTCGATCTGATGCCTTCTTCCTCTTACTCTTCTTTTTTCTAGAATGTTCTTCCCTTCGGATTCTAGATTTTTGTTTTTGCTTCATTCCTTGACGAATGGAAGGAAATTTTTAATAAACACAACATTGTATTTTTTTTTGTTGCTCATACTTGCGATGGTGAACCAGAAATGCTTGTAATCTTGAACTTTTACTATGGTCATTAATCGGCAGCCTTCGATTCAGGTAGTGTGGTCCTTGTCGCCGATCGTTTTAGTTTCTCTGAGCTGTTGACTAGCGGAGAAAGGGAGTTGAACTTGTAGATACACAGCTTTAGTTGATTGTCTAACTGTTTATGGTAGCATGGATTATTGTTCCCCCGTTTAATAGAAATTTGCCTACTGACTTGACATATGCATTGATTAAGTAGACCAGAGTGGGGGCTTTTCGATTTTGTCTTCATGCTATAATAATGACTGCTGATCTAGTGATCTGATCCGTGATGATCTACACTTGTTCTAGGAAGTCAAAAAGATGGCTGATGACAAAGGAGTTGGAAAAGATGAAAAGAAAGAGACTATTTCTACGGCCGCTGGGAATAGAAAGAAGCGCAAGGGACTTCTCTCCAGAATTTGGAATGCAATATTTAGATTACATGGGGATGATTTTGAAAAGAGACTAGAATACATTTCTAAAGAAGAAGCTGTTGTTCTGGCTAGGATGAGTAGGAGATCTCGATCTTGGAGGCGAACAACCCGGCATCTTATTTTATTTTCTGTTTTATTTGAGGTGTGTTTTATTTACTTATTTTTAATGTGCTATAGATGATAAATGAGAATC